>SNQJ01S0246216.1:0-13141 GCA_010110895.2 Picea sitchensis | reverse complement strand
TCCATATTTACTTCTTATCAACCATGAAAAAACAATAATGAGTCATATTTACATCAAACAATATTGGGTCCATTACCCAAACCTTTGTGCTACGGGGATTTCTTCAAGGGTTGACATCAATGACAACCAACCTTAATCAACAAATAGCATTGTCTTTAATAGAATCAATATGAATAGGTCACAATCTATAGAGTGGTTAGGGATAACGTATGCCAAAACACCCAAGTACATAGAGCCTTTTAGCCTTTTTATTTTCCTACATTATGAAAAAGAACAAATGTGCTCATTACGATGATGACTGTACTAGAACACACCAAATGACTTTTCCATGTGAAGAAATAGGAAAAAATTATGAATAGTGTTGGCAATTCACTACTGCCTCAATAATAAATTTAATATTTTAGAATGTAGTTCCACTCAATGTGTATAAATTAGTAATTAGCCCCAAAAGTCCAAAGATATGCAATAATTTATGACCAATAATTAACTTATCCATCGATCTTCATGGACATGTGTCTTTGCACCTTTTATTGGTGTACCTTTTCACCTTTGTGTGATGCTATAAATTACTTATTTCCAACCTAAAATAAGTTTTCTTTTTTATAATTAAAAAAGAACCATACAAACTAAGAAAACATCATTTTCTAGTGGATAATACCGCCAGATCAACGTCCATTGCGTTGGAAGAAAATCTATTAATACTTGTGATGGGAAGGCACATAAATTCAGATAAATTTAAGATGTTGACATAGTTCATTTGTATAAACTACACAAGAGACCATTCCTTTCTAGCCTAGGTATAATCACCAACTTTCAACCAAAACTTCAATTACAAATAACATCCTCATATTGAAAGTACTTCATATATCCATAATGAAGTTTTTTTTGTGGCAATACCAGGTAACGAAAATTAGTTAACAAATGATTCAACTTGTTTTTAGATTATAAATGTCACTTCTCTACTGGAAATCATATGAATCAATACATTATATAAAATCTTACAATTTTGTTCTTTGCAAAAAAAAACCCTTATCTTTAATATTTATCTAGGCTCTCTCATGTATTAAATCTAGAACCTTAATGAAGACATCCTTAAGAAATCCACGGGTGGTTAAGACATCAGTTCCTATACTAATACTTTTGGAGATACTTCACACACACCTAGGATGATTTCTTTTTCCTAAGGTTTTCCCTATGTTTATTAGTGATTATTCAGTCTCCTATATTTTAGGGAGATTATTCCTCTAGGAGAATACTCTCTTCAGTTCAAACTTTAGTTTGATCAGTTGAGTGGAGTCTAGATGAAACATTGGGATTATCACCATGCATCATTGGGATCATAACCAACTAATGTGAATTTTCCTTAGGATCATCACCAAACTAGCACATTACTCATGATTCCATGATCTTCTACTCACTTCACTTTTTTTCAGTTAGTTAACTGAAGACTGGTAGACTAGTTAGCTCATACTAGGTGGAAGTTCACTCATGTAACTGCCCGAGAGACTAGAATAGGTGGTAGTTTACTCCTGTAATTACTAGTGTGTGTCCAGATCACTCTAGACCACCACTATGGCGCATTGGCTTCTTCTCCAGTGTGAATTAGTTGAGTTATACAGAGTATATCATCTGTAAATTATCATTCATTCATTTGGTTAATGAGAATTCTTCCATTCTTTCTCTTATGCTTCTCTTTTCTCATATTTTCTCTGCAACTGTGTATGTCAATTCCTATATAGATCTAATATGTGCAGGTTCAACACATTTTACATGGTATCAAAGATGACATAATGCTAGGGAAAAGACACACTAGATTATTTTTGCAAGTACCGAAGATTGAAGACAGTGAAAAAATGGAATTTCCAAAAGAATTCATTCTTACATCATACAATTTATTTGTGTGGAAGGAGAATATGATAATGTGTCCTCAAGGCATATGATTATACCATTTAACCATGAACACAGATATAGAACCAACATCATCCATAGAAAAATCCAATTATCTAAATCGAATGGATGAAGCGTTTGGAACAATTTGCAGTCTCATTTATCCTGAACTCCTCTTTCACATATCCTCCTATAAAACCCCCAATGATGCCTGGACCACCATGGAAGGGATTTTTTGAAAACAAGATGAAATGAGGGGACACATGATCTAAGTGGAATTTCTCACATTGGATCCAAAAACCTTCGACAATCTCCAATATTTTTTTACCAAATATAAGGATTTGTTGTCACAACTCAAGGCTTGTGAGGTTGATAAATCTAAGGAGGAGAAACAAATGGTTCTCGCCATTCTCTCCAAACTTTGTTCAGAATACTCATTGTTAGTATCAACATTTCATTGAGTTAGGTTCGCCTCTGGATCTACCTGGATCATGCCCTCTCTTGAGGCCTTTATCGAGTCTCTGACACAAGAGCAGAACAAGCTCATCAATATGGGAAAAATCAAAGGCCCAAAGGTGCATGCATTTATTGTGCAATATGGAAGTCGTCATCAATATCATAAATCTAAATACAAATAAAAAATAAAGCACATGCAAATCCGAAGAAGGAAGAGTACTCAAAACCCTTCAACGATGCCTCCAGATCCAAAGGTGGAAAGGGAGGAAAATAGGAGAAATGCACTTACTGCAATTAAGGATTCCATCCAGCATCTGCATGTATGCAGAAACAAATAGATCTAATGACCCAAATACTTCATCGAAAAAACCTTGGAGATCGCATCCCCAAGGGTGCCAAGAAGAAGAATCCAGAAGATCAAAATCCCAAGAAAGGAAATTCTAACCATGCCTTGATTTCCATCAACTCCTCTCCTGATGCTTGGATTGTAGATTCAGGTGCATCACACCACATGGATGCCACAAAATAAGTCTATTATTCATTACATGCATGCAAATTTCGTCCTATTCTAATGGAGGATAACTCTTTAGTCGAGGTCACTAGCAAAGGAAGAATTGAACTCACAAACGGAAGCTTCGAGAATGTGCTTCACCTTCCAAAATTTTTTGTCAATGCTCTCTCTGTGTATTAGATGACTAGCTTCGACACCAAAAAGAGAGTCATATTCACACTTGATGCAATGGATATCTATGAAATAAAAATCAATTCCAGGTTTGCTACCGATGAGGTAAATCATCAATCTAGACTCTACACATTTTCTAAATTTATTGAACCAGATTCTACATTACTGCTTACCCATGATGATGAAAGTAGTAGGATATGCAATGAAATGTTTAGGCATTTAAATTTCAGATATATGCAATATCTTAGAAAGAAGGGAATGGTCGATGTTCTACCCAACATCCACTTATCCAAATGAATTTGTGAGGGGTGTGTTCTTAGAAAACACCCTCAAGAGAAATTTGACAAAGGAAAGACTCAAAAGGCTTCCTATTCTTTAGATTTGATCCATAGTGACCTCATAGGCCCTTTTGTGCATCCATAAATTAGTAAATCAAGGTACGTGCTCATTTTTGTTGATGATTTCTCATGCTTCACATGGATTTTATTTCTCAAGCAAAAATCAGAGGTCTTTCAACACCTCAAAGATTTCAAAGCCCTTGTTGAGACACCGTCAGGAAACAAAATCAAAGTCCTATGAAAAAATAACGGGGTAGAGTATGTCAACCATGAGATATAGAATCTTTGTCATGAGACATGGATTCAGTTGCAGCACATTGTTCCCTATACTCTGCAGCAAAATGAAGTTGTTGAGCGGAAAAATAGATCTCTAAAAGAGATGGAATATTGCATGTTGCATGCAAAGTCACTTCCACAGAGATTATGGGCTGAAGAAATTAATTGTGAAACCTACATCCAAAGCATATCTCCCCATATATATATCAAGGGTAAGACCCCTTACAATGCTTGGAGCAGCCTCAAACCGGAAGTAACCCACTTCTGCATTTTCGGTTCACATGCATGGGCCAGGATTCCCTCTGAGAAGAGGAAGATACTTGATCCACATAGCACAAAGTGTATATTTATTGGATACCCCAACTATGTGAAGGGATACAAACTCATTGATATTTCCTCAAACTAGCTCATCATTGAGCGTAGTGTCCAATTCGAGGAAAGTGTCTCGCATCTACCTCAGCAGTCGGATGTAGACATTTTTGTTCTTCCACCTATCAGAGATGATGAGAATGCACACGTTGACTCTTCTTTAGATAAGAGTTATGATTCATAGGATTCATATGATCCAGATACAGAGTCAGTACAGTTAGATGCATATTCAATGCATCCAGATGCATATGTAGAGCCAGAGCAGAGGCCCAAATGAGCCAAGACTACACTTTAGGATGCAAGAGATCTTGTTGGGGATCTAGCTGATACCAGGAGGACTAGAAATGATTTTTAGGATCCTCTTATTGCACTCACTACCACTAAATCGATGCCACCCAGACATCTTTTCTTGGTTCAGTCTTCATATCCACAGTCTGATGGCGAGGCTGCTGGAAATACCTTTTGGGAATTTTCCATGCAGGAGGAGTACAACTCCCTTCTCAAGAACCATACTTGGGATCTGGTTCCCCTTCCTTCAGGAAGGAAAATTTTCAGGTGCATATGGGTCTATAAGAGAAAGAGTGTAGCAGATGGACAAATCAACAGATACAAAGGAGGCTAGTTGGCAAAGGCTTTCAGCAGGTGCATGGCATTGACTATGATTAGACCTTCGCTCCAATAGTGAATATGGATTCCATACATTTGTCACCTGCCATTGTGGAAACCAAGGGATGGGAAGTCCATCATATGGACGTGAAGAATGCATTTATTTACGATGATATGTCTTATGAGATCTATATGGAGCAACCCCATGGATTTATGCAGGATTCGTCTTTGGTTTGTCGACCAAATAACTCTCTTTATGGCCTCAAGCAGGCTCTGATGGAATGGTATTCCAATATAGACTCCTACGTGTTGTCACATAACTTTGTACATTGTAAGTCAGACCCGAATATTTACATGTTGAGGATGGTTTATTCACTTCTACTCCTAGTTTTGTATGTTGATGATTTGTTGATCATTGGTTGCTTGACTTCAGTGATTTTTGCAGTCAAGAGGATTCTGCATGACAAGTTCTTGATGATGGAAATGGGTCTACTACATTTCTTCCTTGGACTCGATATCAGTCAGGATGCATCAGGAATCAAACTATCTTAGGCCAAGTATGCACGAGACCTCCTTGAGATATTTCACATGACAGACTACAAGTATTCCCCAACTCATTTCCTATCAAGAGACTTCAAAATTGAGGATGGCAGGGACACTCCACTGGTTGACAACACATTGTACAGAAAACTAGTGGGGAGATTGTTGTATATCACACACTCCAGACCAGAACTCTCCTATGCAGTTGGAGTAGTCTCCAGGTTCATGCAGGAGTCACATGAGCTACATTGGAAGGCTGCAAAGGGTATCCTTTGATACGTACAAGGCACCATCACCTTTGGGATTCACTATTCATCAGACTCTACATTGGACCTCATTGAGTTCATTGATTCCGACTGGGTTGGCGATAACATTGATTGCAAGCCCACATATGGTTACTCACTCAGTCTTGGTCTTGACCTATTTGTTGGTCAAGCAAGAAGCAGGCTTCTATTGCTTTATCTTCAGGCGAGGCATAGTACAGAGGGGTAGTTAACATAACCATTTAGGCTATGTGGCTACAATATTTTCTCACTAAGTTGGGCATTCAGTTTCATCGGTCGATTTTCATCTAGTGTGACAAACAGAGCACTTTGAAGTTCTGTAGAGATCCAGTTCAGAGGTAGTGGATGAAGCACATCGAGATCCACATGTACTACATCTGGGACTTCGTACGCGAGGGAATCATCGACCTGTAGTTCTTTCCTTCAGCAGAATAAAATGTAGACATCTTCACTGAGACCTTCACTGAGCAGAAGTTCCATTCTTTGTGCAGTCATCTTGGAGTGAAGGACACAATTGCTTAGCAACTGTTGGTTCTTCTTTTTACACACATTGTACCTTGAGGGGAGGATTTTCCCATGAGGTTTTCCCTATTTCCACATTTATTTCAATGTATATTTTGTATTTGGGTACCTAACATGGCCTCATTGTCGAGACCCATTCTTTATTTTCACCATGATAGTGATGTTTAGTGGGGGTGTTGGAGATACTTCACACACACCTAGGAGGATTTTTTTCCTAAGGTTTTCCCTATGTTTATTAGTCATTATTCAATCTCCTATATTTTAGGGAGAATATTCCTCTAAGAGAATATTCTCTTCATTTCACACTTCAGTTTGATCAGTTGAGTGGAATCTAGATGCCACAATGGGATTATCACCATGAAACATTGGGATCATCACCATATAATGTGAATTGTCCTTGATATCATGACCGGAATAGTGCATTACTCATGATTCCTTGATCTCCTCCTCACTTCACTATGTTTCATTCATTTAACGGAAGATTTATAGACTAGTTAACTCAGACTAGGTGGAAGTGCACTCCCTTAACTGCCCGAGAGACTAGACTATGTGGCAGTTTACTCTCGTAACTAATGGTGTTTGTCCAGATCACTCTAGACCACCACTATGGTGCATTGGCTTCTTCTCCAATGCACATTAGTTGAGTTATATATAGTATATCATGTGTAAATTATCATTCATTCATTTGGTTAGTGAGAATTCTTCCTTTCTTTCTCTTTTGCTTCTCTTTTCTCATATTTTCTTTGCAACTGTGTGCATCAATTCCTAGATAGATCTAATATGTACAGGTTCAACACATTTTACAAATACCACCATGAATAATAACACTTTGATCCCTTGAAATGTAAGACATGAAGGTAAGCTTTATCATCTCATAGGAAGTCTCGAAACAAATTCCTCACCTACATAAATATACAATGTGAAAATTCTTCTTAATGTGAAAATATATAATTATGGTTTAGTTTGATAGAAGCACATTACAAAACCTTCTATCCTCTTGCACCATCAATTCTCTATCCAATAGTTACCAAGGTCATCAAAATATAACATATTTCATTAAACCAATTGAATATAATAAAGAGAAATGTATAAGAAGGCCAATTGATCTAGCATATATTCAAAGGGTGCTTACCAAGGGCCTTAAATCAAGAAGAGATAGGTCATTTTAATTACCATTGAACACCATATTGTAACAAAAAATTGTTAGTCTATATGCAAGGACATGAATATTTGTTATAACTTGCTAAAACTATTTTTCTTTGAATAAAAAACAACATATATTCACGTAATAATGCATGCATGATATAAAAATTTAGACATGTTAGGGTTATGGTTGATACCTACTATTAATAATCCTTGTACTTTTCAGTAAATACCTACTTTAAACAAAAAACTATCCCTCCTATTGTATGATTATGTTTCCCCACTAAAGAGCCAATGATACCATGTGTTACAAACCCACAGGACGCCTGTTCAAATCTTGTGATCATTCACCTCCCGAGGGTGTTTAAAAATGCGACGATTCTTACTTGGCTTCTTGCAAACACTAGGAATGCTTCATCCAAACAATGCCTCTTCACCTAGAGCATACTTGTTGGCCTTCCATTTTGCCACATTTTGATACCTCTTTTCTCCATTATTAACCCACCTCTATACCTGAACCTAACCTTGATATCATAGATTTTCATGCCTTCAAGCCTAAAAACCTTCCCAACAAGTATTTTGAGGTGATGGTTGTTTATTTCATTACATTTCCTAAGTTATTAATGAATCAATATGATTTTTTAAGAAAATTTTACTAATGAAGAATATTAGCTATATTCATGTACCTCTAGTTGTTCTGGTACCTAGCTTTGTAGGTTGACGTATGTGCGCTCACCCAAATCAAGAATTGTCACATGGGTTTTGGAAGGTTATCTTCCATCATGATTTTTGACCTTTCATTCGCACCCAGGTTTCATGTGGCGGTCTCTAGCCATGATTAAAGGTTTTACAATAAAAAAAACATGTTGAAATAGAAAAAGTTAACTTTTGGGACAATTTTCAGGTAAACAAAGAAAAAATTGAGAAATATAGAACATGGGTTTTGTGCAGGATGGTCTCAATCAGGTTACATGCAAGAAGATTCCTGAAATTTGGCATGGTTAGGGACATAAGGAAGTTTTCCCAATATGGGTTTGCCTAGATTTATGTTGCGGGCCATTTTTCAAAGAAGTTCAACAAGTTATAGTTCATATTTGAAGGGATTTACAGATATCAATGATATCAAAACCCTAATTCGACTATACCAAGAATGTATGGATAGTTAGGAAGGATCAAAACCAGTTCGATATGTTTATTTATGTAACTGTTTTTGCCAGTATGTTCCACGAGAAGAGATGAGGTCGATTTTATCTTTTATCTTAGGGATTTTCTATATAAATGTACCAACTCTGTAAATTGAGGGGAATAATGCTTATATAACTCAAGATCCAGGAAAAATACTTGTGATTTGTTGTTCATTATTCCCAAACTGTGATGTATATGGATCTGATGCGTATGTTATAACCTTGCCACTATGTTTGATTAATAAAATCTTAGTTCTAGTCCATAGTATTCTTTTGATATTATCACTGTAAGTTTTTCAGGATTAATACTGGTTGACAAGGGCCTACCAATATGGGATGCAATGCTTGTGTTGTATCTTTGCTAAAATAGTTTGAATGTTGTAACAGTAACTAGTTCCATTAATTTTTTATATGTTTTTGTTTGATTGTTTAGGTTCCATCAACGATTTCATAATTGCAATGAGTCTTTAACCTGTAAATGATTCACTTGATTATATGCCCTATGTTACAGTTCATGGGATTGGAATTGGTAGCCTAGTCCATATTCAAAGATAACAAGTAATTGCATTTGCATATTCTTAGGGACAAGTATTTACAATTTTATGGTTTGTTGTTCTGTTGAAATTATAGTTAGCATTTTGATTAATGAAAATTTACAAAGTTATTAGTTTATTTTCTTAGGACCTCATCCAATTTGTCATAAACAACCAGATATATTGATATTGGTGATAATATCCAGTTAGAGTCACCTCTTTTCATGTAGACGAATTGTCTGGATGAAAAAGTGCAACAACACCACTTAGATCTACCATGCTTGATGTGTCAATTATTAATACAAGTGTATGAGACTTAGGTTTAAATAGGAGTTTTGGGGATTTTCTCTCAAATCTGGTAAATTCTACTTTAGATTAGTATCCCACACACATGAGGGTTTGAGTAACCTCATCTTGTTGATTGATTTAAATTCCAGTTTGGCTGAAACTCTATGTTTAGTTTTGGACAACACAATGCTTTTGCATTTATTTTTAAACATCCATTGACTATTAATGAAGAGGGGATATACCATAGACATGCATCATGGTTAGATCAATGATTTGGATGTGATAGCATGCAGAGCCATGGCATTATATTCATGATTAATAGAAGTTGTATGGACTGAGTGAGGTTGTTTAAGATTCCCTTCTTCTTGATTTTGTTTATTCTTTGATGAGTGGTTTGTAGATTGAGTGTGGTTTTACTTGTCCTCTAAGAAGATAGAATAGTTTAGACTTCATTTTTTTACTTGAACATATTGTGTATAAAACTCACAAGTTTATGAATCAGATTGACAAGTAAAAGGGGTTTATTAATGAGAATTGATTGACCTGACGAAGTTGGATTTTACTCAAGAAAAATATACTACAAAAAAGTATTCAGAACAACAGTCTATCTAGAGAAACAATGTTACAAAGTATCATTTTCTAGCGTCCTTGTGCCGATACTAGTGAATTTTCAGAGTTCTTGGTTATTCTAGTACATGAATCCCAAAGTAGGTACCGAAAGGCAATAGCTTTGTTTTTTAAATTATTGAGCAAGTTTGAAAATGGAAGGCCTTTCCTCTCTAGTCCAATGAACCTACAACATCATATTTGACAACAAAATTAGACTCCACAACCTCCCTATATCAACTCAAACTAATTACACACATTTGTAAGTATGGGACTGAACAATTCTAAGGTAAAATTGTTTTTAAAACTTTTTTGGTTTATTAAGAATACAAGGAAATTATTTTTGCAACTCTCTTATACTTGTTGCCTCACCATTACCATTTATCCTACTGCTAAAACTTTATAAACATATCAATTGCTTCTTTATAACCTTCCCTTACCAATGCATTATATTTCAGATTTCATTAATAATTTATCCCTACCCTATCATTATACTAAGTTACCCATCACACATATTTTGTCAAAGGCTCTTCCACTAGTCAAATTGCATGCCTATATGCAGAGTAGTCACAACGATTCTCCATGTGTTCACATACCCTATCAACCATGTGGCATATTTTTCATAGTAACATATCACATGTTGGCCATATGATACTCATAACATTTTTACACCTATTTTTAAAATGATATTCCTAGAACTAAAAATCAGTAATCACTAAATTCATGTGGATATGACTGCCTCTCATTACATCAGCAGGGTTGGTTGTTCCATAATTTTCCATAAACGTACATGCAAACATTTTTGATTTCGACCATTATAACTCATTCCAAATGAGTTGCATTCATATTGTCTATAACTAAAGTCATGGAGTCTTTAAAACTATCAAACTTTCAAACCCTCTCTCATTTTCTTTCACTTATTATTTTTTTGAAGGGTGGTAGATGAGGTTCCTTGCTACAACAATTGCATTTGAGATAATGGTTGACTATCAGGAGACAACAAAAATGCATGTTTAGAATCCTTTCCAAATACAATGTATGTAAAGCAATGTTTAGGATAGTTGATGGCACTCTTTCTTTGCCAAAGTTTCATAGTTTTGACAATCGAATTTCACTCTAGTTTGCAAGAGGTTTTAATAGAAGAGTTTCCAAATTAAGTAATCCACTCAATGAGGTTTAAAAAAATACAATAGCATGGGTCATGGGCCTTCCCACTGAAGGAGAAAAATGGATAAAAAACAAATCAGTGAAATGCCAAGACTGTAACCAATTTTGATTGGTCTAAAGGGATACCTCATGCAGAGATTTTTTGAACATATATGGAGCTATCATATTGGTGGAAGTGTTGAGGATGGATTTCTTTTGCATGAGCACATGAAAAAATATCAGTGTGGGGAAAGGTATGGTATGACTTATTTTACCACATCAATTTGATACTTCACTTTGAATCTAATATTCATTTGAATTTTTTTTGTGGAAAAGTCTTTGTAAAATGGCTAAGCAAGTCAAACAAAACTCTAGAAATCATCATAGAAGTCTTTAACAAATTGGTTTATTTAGAATGTTGATTGTGGATGAGAAATGACAATTGGGTCGAATCCCTGGTTTAGCATGGGTTCAGTCAACAAAATGTTGAAGTCATTACAGAAAATCAAGGAGAATAGGATAGTCATCTCTCAATCAAATAAATCATGAAAAACTAGGGTCGTGAAAGAAACTTCAACCAAGAATCCATTGGTTACACTACCTCTAGTTCGCATGATTACAAAGAATATGGATAGATAGAGAAACATAGAAAATACCTTGAAAGGAGGATAATTTCATAATAAAGAGAGGGCTAAAACAATTCATACTCATCCATAGTTTGCAACAAAACAACAACCAATAATGAAGATGATATTCAACCAATTTGTGGAATTTTCAAATCTGTTAAGAAACTGAGAGTGAAGGGTCGAACCCCTTTTGGAAAACCATCACCAAAACCAAGTAACCGTAGAAATGATGACCCTATTGGACATGATGTAGCATCAACAGGGGAGAAACAATTATCAGTTCCTATGGATGGAGTAAAATATGATGACAGAGTAATTGAATTTGTTCTCAAGTATGCAAAGAAACACAAACCTGGAACCTCGAGAACCCTTAGCATAGTTCTTCCCAAAACTTCTCATAGTGAGTTTGATGAACAAGATGGACCTGATATCTCATTTGCCGAGTCTATTATTAAAGAACCGCTAGAAATGAAGTTAAAAAGGAAGAATCAGAGAATTAAGAGGTTGAAACAAGAAGCAACAAAGTTGTCTTTCTTGAATAGGTACACAGAAAAGGAAAATGAACAATTGAAGATATAGAGCAAGAATTTCTAGGAGGAAATAGAAAAGATCCAATCAGAAAGATATAGGTTGAGAATAGAAAGATGTAGAAGAATATTATGAACTCAAGTTAGTCAAAACAGAGGAGGCACGGTGAAAGAATAACCAAGTCCATTATGATCGATACATCTGGGCTCTCCTAGCTAATCACATGATGTTTCAGTTTTGGATCAATTTTTGAATTCTCAAGGATTCCCTTTTCATGAGGACATGCAAGTAGATAGGTGTGGCGGAGATGTTGGCCTCCCATTTTGCCACATTTTTATACCTCTTCTCTCCATTATTAACCCATCTCTATACCTGAACCTAACCTTGATATCATATATTTTCATGCCTTCAAGCCTAAAAGCCTTCCCAACAAGTATTTTAAGGTGATAGTTGTTTATTTCATTGTATTTTCTAAATTTGTAATGAATTGGTATGAGTTTTTAAGAAAATTTTACTAATGAAGAATGTTATCATTGTTCCTGTACCTCCAGTTGACCCATGTTTCTAGGTTGACATATGCACGTTCACCCAAATCAAGAATGGTCGCATGGGTTTTGGAAGGTTAGTTGCTAGCATGGTCTGTGACCTTTGGTTTGCACCCAAGTCACACATGGTGGTCCCCAACCATGATTAAAAGTTTTCTAGTAAAATACTTGTTGAAATAGAAACAATCAACTTTCAAGAATATTTTTGGGCAAACGAAGAAGAATTTGAGAAATCTAGAAATGGGTTTTGTGCAAGACAGTCTCAATTAGGTCACTTTCTAGTGGATTCTTGAAATATGGCATGGTTAGGGAGATAAGGAAGTTTTCCCAATCTAGTTTCTCCTATATTTATGTTGCGATCCATTTTTCAAAGAAGTACAACAAGTTATAGTTCATATTTGAAGGGCTTTACAAATAACAACGATATCAAAACCATGATTTGATTGTACCAAGAATGTATGGATAGGTAGGGAGGATCGAAACTAGTTCGATTTGTTTTTTTATGTAACTATTTTTTCCATTCTATTCCAAGAGAACAGAGGAGGTCGATTTTATCTTTTAGCTTAGGGATTTTCTATATAA
>SNQJ01S0246214.1:0-13141 GCA_010110895.2 Picea sitchensis | reverse complement strand
GTAAGTGTAGACATAGAAGGATAGGACTACGAATAGCATAGATACGGTTGAGTTGATAGACCATGAGTTGGGAGTCTAAGTAAATAATGATATGAGATATACCTAGAGAGGAATCTTGGGTCAAGAGTCCAATGACAGCGTGATATTATGCCATATTGTTGGTTGTTGGTCCTAAGCAGATACCTCCTGAGCTCACCATCTCATCAAATTGGTAGATAACCCATGCTACCGAAGCAATGTTTCGGGTATGTTGACTAGCACCATCCGCGAACCCAAAAAAGATAGGAAAGGAAGATGTCATCTGCACATGAAAACACAAGCACGGTCATGAGTGGCAAAGGTAAATACTCGGTCACGTGAAAGAAATAGACACACCAAACTAAAATACAATAATGTACAAAGTACAGATGGTAGGTGATCTAGGCATAGTACTTTTTAAGGTCAAGCCCGTTTCGGGGCTCTCCCAAGAAAATTCCATCATGATCTACTAGTTCATAAGTGCCTCTGTGTAGAACACACTTCATGATGTAAGGACCATGCCACATAGGTTCTAACTTTCCTGTCCCTAATTTATCATGAGCTTGGTCATAAACGAGGACTAAGTCTCCTTCTACAAAAGTCCAAGGGTGGACGGATTTGTCATATTGATTCTTAATTCGTTTCTGATGTGCCTCATTAATGAGAGAAGCATCATGACGTGTTTCGTCCATCTTGGATAAATACAAGAATAATTCTTCTTCAGCAGAAGTATGGGGCAGGAGTTCTACTTTCAGTTTGAGTGACGAAATCTCACACTCGATTGGTAGGATGGCTTCAATGCCATATACCAACTGGAAAGGAGTAAATCCAATTGAGGTTTTCACAGAAGTGCGATAGGCCTAGGGAGCGGAGAAAAGTTGTAAATTCCACGATGCTTTTTTTCCCCTACCATGTGTTGGATCATGGTTTTTAGGAATTTTTTGATGGCCTCAACTTCTCCGTTGGCCTGAGGGTAGTAAGGGGATGAGTTTTCATGGAGAAAACCCAATTTGACATGTAACTCGCTCATCATATGGTTCTTGAAGTATGCACCATAATCAGTGACAATGGCATGTGGTACACCAAAACGAGTTATGATGTGGTTGAAAAGGAACAGAGCTGTAGTGCGACCATCATTTAGGAAGGTAGGCATAACCTCAGCCCATTTGGTGAAGTAGTCGACGACAATGATGATGTAACCATGCCCCCTGGCTGAGGTAGGCTTACACTACATTAAATTGATACCCCATTCGGCAAAGGGGTCGATGGAAATAATAGGGTGCAACACAGTAGGGTGGGTGTGTGCCTTCTTGTTAAAGATTTGGTAGAGTGGGAATTTTTTGACAGCCTCGATGCAATCTTTGAAAATCGAGGGCCAAAAGTAGCTGGCACGTAGGATTTTTTGGGCTGTGGCCATCCCAGAAAGGTGACCACCACAAGCGCCAAGCTAACAATCATTCAAAACGCGTTCAGCCTCCTCATGATTCAGACATCGCTGAAGGATGGTGTCAATACCACGGTGATACAAGGTGTCACCAATGATGAGATAACAGAGAGAGTGGTGACGAATGCGTCGATGCTCTTCGTGAGAGATGTTGGGCTGAAAACGTTGGGTTTGAAGGTAGAGGAGAATGTCTCTATACCAAGGATCAGAGGTACTGATGAGGAAAATAGATTCATCGGGGAGAGAATCTCTAGTTTCGATGTCTTCATCGGCATGAGGGAGAGCACAGATGAGCTCAGAAAACACCAGGGATTTTTTGGCTTTGGCCTTTGTAAACTCAAGATCAAATTCTTGAAGAATAACGATCCATTTTGAATATTTGCCCCCAAGTACTTGACGTGTCTAGACATGGTACATGGGGTTAGAGTCTGCGATTACCGTGGTGGTGCATAATAAGATGTAATGGTGAAACCTCTTGACAACAATGATGGCTACCAGAGCTAGTTTCTCGACATGCGAATATCTGAGTTCGGGTCCAGATAGACTCTTGCTCAGATAATAAATCACATGTTCTTCATCGTTGGGGTCTTCTTGAACTAACACCATCGTAATGGTGGAAGTAGAGGCGGCCAAGTAAAGGATATAATCCTTTGTATATTCGGGGGGATGTAACAAAGGTNTAGTGATCTCAACATAGTTGCATATGAAACGACGAAGAAAGTTTTCTTTGCCTTGCAAAATTTGGAGTTGGGTTAAATTGGTAGGTGGCGGTAAGGCTAGGATGGCCTTAATCTTTAAGGGATCCACCCTGATCCCATCTTTGGAGACAATGAAACCAAGGATTTGACTGGATTCAACATCAAAAATGCATTTGTGTGGGTTCAGACGAATACGGTAGAACCTACATCGAAGAAAAATCGCCCATAAGTGATCAATGTGATTGAATCGATTTAGCGAATGGGTGGGTAAATCATCGCAGTATGGTTATGCTATATGTTTGATGTCATGGAAATCATATGATATGGCCCCATGGGATGTAGCACCAGCATTTTTATGTCCAAAGGGTAGCTTTCAATAGGCGAAAGTACCCCAAGGGTAGATGAAGGCTGTCTTATGTTGATCAGCAGGTAAGATTTCAATCTGGTTATACCCAGAAAAGCCATCCATAAAAGAGAAGATTACACTCCCTATGCAATTATCGATGATTTGGTAGATGAAGGGCATAGGGTAGTTGTCCTTAGGAAAATCTCTATTGAGATCTCGATAGTCAACAAAAACACGGATGGTCCCTTGTTTTTTGGCAACCGAAACAAGGTTGGGGACCCATTTTGTCAAAGGGATGGGATAGATGAAGCTAGATTTTAGAAGTTTTTCAACTTCTACCTTTATAGCTATGATTTTCTTGGGATGAACTAGGAGAAGCTTTTGTCAAACAAGTTTTGCATCAGGATAAGTTTTGATTTCCTGCACGATGATTGGAGGGTCGATCCCGGGCATTTCCTCATAGCTCCATGCAAAGACATCGTGAAATTCCTTAAACAAAGCGGTGTAAGAGAGCACTTCTTCAGGTGTGCAATTAGCACCAAGGTGAATGTTTTCCACGACACCTTATTTTATCAAGATCTCAATAATGATCATAGTAGAGATGTTGCCCATGTTCCCCTCAGAGAGAGTATCTTATGTGAGGATCAGAGATTGCGGAGCATCGGTAACATTGGGAGGGGAGACAGAGTGTATGTCTCTGTGAATTTCTTCCAATGATGGAAGAAAAGAGGATCGATGATGGTTATCATCCCAAGGTAAATCATCGATGCTGAGCATTTCCATAATTGATTTGTTAGAAGGGAAAATGTGGGAAATGTAATCGACGACAGATGATAGGGAATCCAACCATGAGGGCATCGAATAGGCATCAGGTGCCAATGAATGTGAATTGTTGGAAGAGGGAGAGGCAGATTGAATAGCTATTTATGCGGCCTTAGCTGGGCTAAGCGGCATAGTGTCACTGAGCACATCGAATTCCAAAGGACTAGGTACAATCCAAGGATCAGATGATTCCAAGGATTGATAAGGCATAGTTGATACCATATTGACGACGAAAATATGATGTACGGTAGGTGGAAGTGGTGTAAGGAAAGTACCCATGAGGCTAGAATCTTTCAATAAGCCAACACCAACACTTTCATACGTAACTGGGTGGTCTCCCAAAAAAGGAATGTTGTTGGTGGCAGGGATGCGAGCGTTGGGTGTACAGAAATCAAGATGATCGATAGTGACAATTTTGCCTTGATGGGGGAATCGTACACATCGAAACACCGATGAGGTGATGACAGTAATAGCATAGAACCAACTTCTTTCGAGTAATAGGTTGTAATCGAGGGGAGCATCGACCACCTCGACGTCAATGGTAACAGTTTTTCTGCCCAACTGAATGGCTAGGGATTGTAATAATCTGTGAGGATGAAAACCTCATCCATTGAAAGAACATAGCATCGTAGGGGATTTGTTAAGGGTAGGTGATTTCAAGCCTTTCCAATAGGCTAGAGACATGACACAGGTAGAGGCTCCCTCATCCAGGATAGTTCGGTGGATTTGTTGATTGTGAACAACAACATTGATTTGGAAAGCTAGCTTCTGGGAGAGTCATGGTTGATGGTCATCCAGATTAAATGCGAGGTTGTTCGATGACTCAGGATAAAAAGCATCGATAGCAGCTAAGAGAGTTCTACGTTGGCTAGGACAGTGTTGTAGAACTTCCAAGGCAGACATAGCACATAGTGCTTGGGCCAAATCTTCTACAATATTGTAATTTTGGGTAGCTCGTGAATTAGGATTGAAAGTAGATTTCTAGATGGTGCTCTTAGGAGGGGGTAATATGGATTCAAAAGAAGGTTTCTCAATCTGGAGTGGCCCATATGGAGGGCTAACAGATGGAGGATTAACAGAGGATGGTAATGGGTCTGACGAAGAATCGTTAGCAATATTCAACTTATCAGGTTTAACTGGCATGTCATATGTCACAGAGTGAGTGGTTAGATTAACCCGGTTAAACATGTAAATGTTGGCACTTGTCGAGGCCTCATCATGGGGTTGGTTGGAACTGCCCCCTAGCATGGGGGTTTGGGCAACCAAAGATTGCTTCTGTGGAAAAGGTTGAGTAAGCACAACGAGTTGTGAATTTCCATTGAAAAGTTTGGCCACTTCATCGTGATGTGGGTAGTCTTGAGTGTAGTGATTGTCTCCACAAATGAGACATGGGAATTTCGGTTTTTGTTGTGGTTGTTTTCCAACATCAAGGGTTTGCGGTTGAGTTTTGGTTTGTTCATTGTTATTGTTCTTCTTTGGTTTATTTCTCGCTTTCTTCTTACCCCCAAGTTGTTGTGAAGGGGTTGATTGGACCGCATTCACCTCAGAGACCTGAGTTTGAGGGGGGGGGAGAAGAGGGTGCAGTCGAGCTGGGAGTAGCCATCGAAGCAGGCTTCTCAATCGTTCCAGTAGACTGGGTAGTAGATTGGGTTTTGATGGAGCCAATAAATCCATCCATGTGGGAAGTAGATGATGGTTTGGATGGATCATTAGTGGTATGGGTAGCATTCGGTATCAACTCATACAGAGTACCGGATTGTGAATAGACTAATTCTAAGTACTGATCTCGGGCAATGGCTTCTTTCTTCATGACTACACCACCCATGGCAACATCACGAGCAATCTGGGGTAACAATGATTTAGTGAACCATTCCGCTAACAATTGGTCAGTAATGACCACTTTGATTAGCCTTCGCCGTCGTCTCCATTCATGAATATGATCGGAGATATGTACGTAAGTTGTCTGACGAAGGGAGGTTAATAGTTCAGTACTCGTCTCGTATCGAATGGGCAGTTGGAAGTGTGTGAGGAAGGCCATGGCGAGGGAGTTGAAATCGTGAAAAGATGCACGTGGTAGTTCAATATACCATTTTGCTGCGGAACTCGTAAGTGTTCATTGAAAAAGATGCAAATGAATAGAATCATCCATGAGGGAGTTGGATGAACACCACAAATGGAAAGTCATCACGTGGTTGTTTGGGTCTTCTCCAGACTTTCCATCGAATTTTGGGATATCAGAAGGAAGTTTAGTTGGAATAGCTGGCCAAAACGGAGAATGATAAATAGGGTCATTCGTTAACCGAGACAAGTCTAGAAGATTGAGGGTATCTAGAAAAGGTAGTTGTCAGTTAACCTGTGGGTAATGTTGGTGTGGTAGAGGGACACCAGTAGGGCCCATTGCTGGGTTATGTGGATAATTATAACTAGTGGACCCTCTTGTATGAGGTTGGTTTTGACCAGAGTACATAGGATTTGAGGTGTTTTGAGAAGCATGTGTGAGCGGAGGATAACCGGATGGGTTTTGTGGGTTATAGGTTGGGTTTTGCATTTGTCCA
Source organism: Picea sitchensis (assembly GCA_010110895.2). Taxonomy (NCBI): domain Eukaryota; kingdom Viridiplantae; phylum Streptophyta; class Pinopsida; order Pinales; family Pinaceae; genus Picea; species Picea sitchensis. The sequence continues at coordinate 7,258 of SNQJ01S0246214.1, read as the reverse complement.
TAAGGGGTTTTTTGCAGAGTCTGAGAATTTTGTCCTGCCGAGAACTGTGGATTTCCTTGAAAAATGATGTTCCATGGATTAGGTGTAGCAGACACATTTTTTCCATGTGGTTGATGGTAGACTACGGATTGAGGCTTCCCCCCAGCATGAGGGTTCCCCCCAAATGGAATTTGTTCTTTGGTGGGAGGATGCCCCCAAACTTGAGGGAGATTTCTCAGAATTTGAAAGCCAGACGTAAATGACTGACCGGTGCCGCCGGGTGAATTAGGACCACCAAGTCTAGTCCCTCCGAGTTGTTGGATAGGTATGGAACTTCCCAATACAACTTGGGTAGTAGCGATGGTGGGGGTATTCATTTCTTTGTACCCGAAAGGGAGTGATGAGGTAGGTCTTGGTGTTACGGGTGTGCCAATCACAACTTTATTAACCACCGCATTACTAGTGGGAATAGCCGGAATGTGAGGGACCATTGTAGAATGGGCCGTCTGTAGGGGGAGAGTAGACATTGGGCGAATGGACGATGTGTTCAGACCAATGGGCTGTGTGGATGTAAAAATGGCGGTATCGGTAAAATGATTTAGGGGTATGGTGTAGGAAAAAGGTGCGTCGACACCTTCCCCTGTTCCATAAAGATCTCGCACCAAGCATGGTGGACTTCGAACAATGTCTACGGTCCAAAAGGGGTCATCGGCTAAAGGGTTTTGATGAGACCTAGCCAGAATGTCAGAAGGATTGACAATGACTCTGAAACAATTCGAAAATTCTCCAAAGGAGTGGGAACTTCTTCTTGGGAAGTTGTAGTATTTTGAACGTCGCTCTGTTGAGGAGATTCCTCCATAGAATGAGGGGGTAGAGGGGTGTTTCCTTCAATATTTTCTAGAGGAAGTCCCTGTAGCCTCTGTGAATGATGTGGAGGGTCGATGTTGGCGAAAAAGAGTCGACGGAAAAAATCTATGGCCAACTACCAAAAAGAAACAGCATACGCTAATAAAAATATAAGAATCACAACCAAAAAAATAGGTCCTTCTTTTGATGACCGTACTAGTTTGTGATGAAATCCAATGTCACGTGATCAAGTCTAGAAGGGGCAGGGATAGGGTGGAATAGTTACAATGACGACCTGCTTAACAAACTTACGCCTTGGTGCAAGCTTCCACGTAGTAATTGTGGATTTACCCTCCAAGGAGCCCGAGTGAGTTTGACCAATGTCTGCTCCAGGTACAGTGAAACTTCCCTTCACCATCACCTTGTGTAAGACCCTAAAGATTATGGCCACTAAGGTTACCAATTTGTAGTCATCCCCTGGGCAGGAATAGTCGACAGTTTGATCTAAACATATGGGTAGGGTATCGAGCCCGAAATCAACTAAAAGGATTCCACGTAGTAATTATGGATTTACCTTGAAGTGACCCCCATAATACAATCTGACCACCACAATCAGTGGAACCATCGAGGGATAATCTCTGTAACTCACCCGAATGCAACCTCGTGTGTAACCCCTGTCTGAGAGGGGGATCCCAGGCAAACTTATATGATAATTGGATTTGACTCTCCCTAACTCAAGATGCTAATGTTTGTTTTGGAAACTTTGTAGAGTTATGCTCACAGCCTAATCCAAAGTACTAAGTCTAGTCTACTGTTTGTGGAGGATCCTAGAAAAGAAAAAGTTCTAAATAATTTTTAATTAGCGTTGATTTTATAGCTGTTCTTTATGCAAAAATGGGTGCATGAAAGTGAAACAAATGGACTTATGACTCAGTCCCAAAAATTCATCAAATATGATAAACGGTCACCTCTTTTCGATGAACATCTATCTAAGGGAGAGTGAGAGAGTTCTTTTTACTAACAAGCACTAACGAGGAGAGTCCTCAAACAAATTTTCTTCAATCAAATCCTGATGTGATGCTAAAACTTTTGAGATGCCTTCTAACATGCACAATCAATCATGATTATGCTTTCTACTGTTTGCATATGAATAATGATCAATTCAACACAATGCTCATCTTGTTAATTATCTTCTTGGATGAATGAAAATCATCCCAACACAAGAAAGAATCATACAAATAATACACCCTCTCATTGTAATCAAAACAAGAAGCAAAAGAAAAGAAACAATAAAAGAGAAATCAAACTTCACACCCAAAATAAAAAGTTGAAGAACAATGATCTTGACTAAAACCAAATGAAAAGATATGTAGACCTTTGATGACCTTCACCAGTGTTTTTCGTTCAGCCGATGAGGAGAGGAAGAAAATGCATGGGTTTCAATCTCCAAATGGCAGAAAAACTCAACAACAATAGTGAAGAAGGCTACAAAATCCAAATAGCAAGACGTTTTCTCTTCAAGAAAAAGACAGATGTCCAAGATAGAAAGAAGAAGGATTGACTCACAAGGTTACCCAGCAAGAGAGACACAGAGAAAAACCCTGAAAAAACAATTCTGGAAGGTTTATTGGCCAAAGGAGGGTTGGCTCTCTGTTTTCAAGGACAAGGAGCATTATAATGCTTTGTGCAAGGCTATTAGGAAGCATTGGCGCTCTGTGAACATAGGGACAGGGGCACCAGGTTCAAAAAACTCCCAAAGGTGTCAAAAATCCCAGAATTGTAATTCAATCTCGACAATTAGGCTGAGTATGATGGGGTAGGGAGCCAATCAGCTCATGAAACGAATCAAAAGAGGAGTGAACCAGGTCTGAAACAATCAAGGGGTAGAACAAGGTCAATGAGGAGAAATTAAAACAAGAAATTTTGATTTGAGGCTATCTCCCCAATGGAGTCGCCAGTTTCTGTTGTAGGAAAATCACCCTGCGGATAGGTAGATTGCCTCAAAGAGCTTGACCTTAACTCTAAGATAGAAAATGCTTAACGTGGACACTGACTTTCTTTCAAATCTATTCAAACTAACACATGAGAAGGAAGGAGGACAAAAGTACCTCTTTATCGACATTTTTCCCTGTACGCTTGAGTTGAGCTTCGATCCTTTTCTCCTCACTGAGTCCTGTAGAAAAACAAGATACGACCACTTCCTACTCTATTGATATTAGCACAAAAATAGATCTTTCTATCAATGATAATTTCGTGTAACATCAGACACAAACTAGAAAGAAATAAGCCAAGCGTGTCATATTAATGAGAATAGCGACAATAGTACTTACAATCGTAGACGTGAATGCGACAGCTTCATCAAGTCCCCTTCATCTAACCCTTTCTCAAAAGATCCACGACCTGGATGACAACAACTTCACTGATCACTCTCCTTTACATGACTGTGTGTTTTCTATGAGATCATAGGTTTCATGCTAGCAATTCTTTCTCCTTTCCACCATCATAGAGCTTGCTTATATAGGTTAAGAGGAGTTTAACCTCTTGAGTTATCTTTAGAACAAGTTGGGGAACCTCCTCCTTAGATCAGGGATCTCTAGATGGAACCAAGAATTTGAATGCAACTGCCTTCTAAACTTGAAAGATCCTCCCCTTATTCTTCTCAACGGGCCAACTACTGCCTCAAATTAGGCAACGCTCTCTCAAAAGGGGCATCAGAGCACTGTAGCACTCCCTAGGAAGCTTGAGGGAAGCGCCAGTGCTCCAAAGGTGGATAGCACTCCTTCAAAGGGGCAAGAGAGAATTATAACGCTCCCTGAGGCCTTATAGGGGAGTGCCAGTGCTCCTAATACTGACATAGGGGAGTGCTCACCCTTAGAACCTTTGTTTAAGAGCTCTTCTCAGGTGTTAAGTGTTCTTTGACTTCAGTTAATCAACTCTTTTTCTACAAATCAAGTTTATGAGATGTTTTAAGTGCCTCCGTAGTGTTCTCATTATGGTAGTATGCTTGAATGATGTGTGCGACACTGGTGAACAACTTGTGACACTTGCAAAAGTTGTAAGGAAGATGCGACACTTACGACAATTGAGAGGAATATGCGACACTTATCCAGTTGAGTAATTCTGACTTGTAACACAAAGATATAGTTATCAATAGACTAGCTGCTAATAAGAAACAAAGCAAGTGACAGAAGAAAGAACCTGTCACTGAAGCGAATGAAAGTGTTGGAGAGAATCAATCGATCTGGTTAGATTCTTTAAAGGAGGAGCTAGCTAAGCTGAAATGAGCCCTAAAAAAAAATTGAGTATATTTCAATGATTTTTGGACAGATGGTAGCAGAGGTAAGGAAATCTAGAGATGATAGACCTATTCTTGTATGGTCTCTTTAAATAGGGAAACTACTATTTTGAATCATCCCCTTTTGTAATTTCAGATTTTAAATGAATATATAAGTGCATAAGCAGATTTTGTACTGCTTATGACAAGATTCTAACCGATGGTGATATGAATCTTGTTTCCTTTAATATTATGTGTCTTCTTGTAACTTATATTCCAATTTCAACTATCAAAATAAAAATCAGAATTCATCTCACTCGCTTGACTCAATTTAAATAATACTTCAATGCAATTGTGTATTCCTCTTTCTTTGAATACTATGTAAATTTTCTATTAAACTCAGGCTCATCGTCTTAATTAGCCATTCATTCGATTTTTGCATGCATAAAATTCAACATGTGTACCTTTATTTATTGTGCAAAACAAATTTATAAGGTAAATCATGCTTCCACGCACCTGTATCTGCTATACCTTTCCTCTTTGTCATGCCAATAACTTGTGTGCACTACTTCTACATTGCGCGCCAATATCCACTGCGCACTGTTTTTGTATCACACTCGGATATTCCATGTGCATTTCTCTCTATGCATTGCACCATGCTAAAGTTCAATATTCCTTACCGCATACAATAATATGTATGCCCCATCGAATACTCTGTCACTACCGTGCACAGCCACCTGCGCTTACCCTTGCCTTCACTGTAGTGATACAACTCATACTCATACTATGTGTGCACCAACCAAACTTCATTGTGCCTTACCATACTACACACACCATGTGCACCCTTACTATGTGTATGCACTCCACACAATGCTAAATTTAGTGCATGCATCCCTACATATTATTCTTCCACGATGCCTCAATTTTCCATGAATGCAAATATATTGTATACCATACTATAATCTCATATCCGTTCGACTTGTTTAGCCCATTCATACTTAGTGTTAAAAACTGACTCTGTGATACCATACTATAACATACCCCCCCACGCCACCAATAGGCTAGGCAATGTCACTACTCAGACACTTAACTTAGTTCTGAGAACATATTGTAACAACCCAATATTCAACTGAGCTATGTCACATAACATTTTTATCTTCAAATTCATATATATACACATAGGCATACATACATATTAAACTCCATGCAATTAAACATATACATACAATGCTCTAGTGAAAGCTTCACATATAAATAATAAACAAACAATTGCATTCTGTAAATATATGATTTTCAGGATGAATTAACAGTAATCACAGACATGCAACATACACAGGGGTATACCCTTAAACATATAGACAATTATGATCACACATTCAATAAAACCCATAAAATAACACATAAATGACAATGCAACATGTAAATTCATCACATAACTGGTACTTATCTTGATAGGAATGTCACCAACTACGTGAAGACCATCCATGAACCTCCCAGCCTTAGACTACACTGTTCATCACTCCCAAAAGTGACTCACCCCCAAGCTAGGACTAGACTCCACCCGGGTAAGGGATTCCTAACCAGGCTAAAGGTACATGGTCAACCATAAGGAATCCCTCTCAGGTGTTCACTCAACCCCAGCCTACAACCTCTCCTTCCCCACATTCCTATCCCACCTAAGGAAGTGTGCCCCTTCTCCATTCAACAGTCTTTCGGTAGCCCCACATCCCTTCCAGGGCTTCCGCAATAGGTCGGACCAGAAGTCTCAGAGTGTTGTAGCCGTAGTTTAGCACCTTCAGGAAATCGATCCCCAATAATTCTCTCACTCATAGAATTGCTAATGGGCTTCACAACCCACCTCTTCAATCTTGTTCCCAAGTTGATAGGTACAACAACAGGAAAGATTATCAATCTGTTCTGGGTACGATGGTAGGAAGATATGAGGATAGCTTAAGGACTGACAAAATGTATCATGGATATTGGTTCTTTGGTTGAAGGAAAAATGGTAAGATTCTCCACCATTCTTCCACCCTCTCTTCCCCCCACAATGATCAATCCCCCCAAAGGAAATAGGTCTCGAAAATAAGTATGCATGTCTCCAACTTAACACTTGTCATGTTGGAAGCTACTCTAATACACTTGTACCCTACTTTATCACTTAGGATAAATTAATTATCCGTACTTTATGATTTTATGAAATATTAATATAATATTTATTTTTGGCTTTAATCTCTCTAGGTTATCCTTGTTCTAAACTTTAGGCCCTCCTTATCCCTATTTGGTGGAATCTAGTCCCCCTTCTCTTTTATCGTGGTCAGTCTGTGCGCAACAATGTATTTTATATTAATCATGAGACACATACAAAATAGGCGCACTGGCCTTTAACATCTAGGCACTCTGGCCTAATTCCAAAACATAATCATTCTGACTTATAATACTGGCTCACCAACCTATAATGCATATCATATACATAAAGCTTCAATGACCTTAATATTGCACGCACTTTAGTTACTACGCACGGTATCTGCTAACCTCAAGCTTGTGTGCTCTTTAGTTACTGCGTGCGGTATCCATAAATGGGCACAGTACATCACTTTGTTGCACAATATATGCACACACCATTCCATGAAAGGTGTATTACAAAAATGATGTCTAAAGAAATCAGTAGCTTAAATATGCTTGGATTACATTTGCATTTGGGTTCGGTCAAGGAATATTACAACCGATTATGCCAACCATGTGCATATATCAATATGCCAAACAAATACCATCTATGAATGTACCATCATGCATCATTACTTTCTCCAAGCAAGTATATCAACCATATATCAACAAGCTATGACTCCTCAATGATGTACAACATGAATATCAACTCAACTCACAAACTACATGTCTCAATATGTAGCCCAACCACATGAAAAATACATGCACCATGATATCCAACATATGCTACCAATAATACATCATAATATATATCAATGAAACTCAAATATGTACCAACCATGTACTCCAATAGATCAAAATCAAACCATACACATGGGTCAATGCCATGCACCCAAGATTTATTTTACATCTTCACCTTACATGATATAACATAGAACCATGAAAACCTGCAACAAACAGTGTCATAACCTCCAATAAACAATGTTAGAACCTACA
>SNQJ01S0246213.1:0-13141 GCA_010110895.2 Picea sitchensis | reverse complement strand
TTGAAGTGGTCAGGGAATCATCCATAGTGTTTTATCCTCTTGGAATAAATGATATATTGAAATCTAGGAAAAAACTATCAACGAGGTCCCAAGATTCATTTCTGTAACTTCTAAGCTGAGGGTGTTTGGCCTAGTAAACATTCTTGATATGCTAAATGATCAGCTCAACATCTCCAAACACAGACACTTCTTTGATTCCCATGTCCTTTGCAACCCTCAAACCCAACACAAGAGCTTCATACTCTGCCACATTATTGGTAGCCTCAAATTCTAACTTGTATGACAGGGATATGGTTTCTTGAGCAAGGGAAACAAAAACTATCCTGACACCCGCACCATATTTAGAAGAATCCCTGTCAAAGAACATATTCCATACAGAGGTGATTGGGGGAGGATTTCCATGGGGGGGAATTCTTTTCTTTATGATTTGAAGAGGAGCCTCAGGGGTATTGGTGAGCTAAAACAAGCTAGATCCCAAATCAGTATCAAGGGAAAAGATTGGATGATTGGTGGGATTTGCCTCATCACTGATAATATAAGCCATCTGAGCTTCTATGTACAACCTTCTATGTTCCCCCCTAAACACTGGAATAGTAGCATAGGTGAGGTCCATTTGCAGGGTTCCCCCAAGTCTTTTTATCCAAGATCTTGACAACAGCATGCCAAACTTGGGGGGAACATTAAACACTACAATTTCCATGACCACACTCTTCATGGGTAGCTGGAACAAAGTCACCACCAGATCTTTGATGACTCCTAGACATTGGACTCTCCTAGAATCAAAAGAATACTAGTCATGGTAAGATTTTGTGACCTCTAACCCAAGTTCTTCCATGACAGTTTTAGGCATGATATTATGGCAGGCCCCCGAGTCCATCAAACAGTTATGCAGCACCTTGTCATGTATGTTCAGGGATGTGTATAAGGGAGGGGATGAATCATCTATGTTTTCTACCATAGGACCTAGGATTACTGTAGGCTTTTCATCTTGCAAATTGATTGAGTCTGTAGGATGGTATGAGGGTTCAGACTGCAATATCTTGGAGAGGATCTTTTTAAAGTCATCATGTTTAACCAGTTCGGAGAAGGGTACAGGGATTCTGATTTTCTAAATTGCATGCTCAAAATTAAAAGAGGATATGGGCTTTGGGATTTCTTTTACTTCAGGAAAAGGATCTTGGACTACTGGAGAGGGGGCTTGGAGTTTCTTACCCTTGTTGTTGTCTTCCATATATTTAGTGGGATTCTCCACTCTGGTAGGATACTCAAGAACATCAGGGATTCTCGTCTTCTTCTTGGATCTGAGGTTGTATCTATTTTGGCTGTTGCTAGCCTTGTCTCCCTTGCTCAACTCATTAATATGACTCTTCATGAGACACTCCTCGTATGCCGAGCTCTTCTTCTTCCCTCCCCTCATCATCAACCAAGTTATTTTTTGAATCCTCTGATCATCTCTGTCTCTGTTCCTTTGTTCCCTTGGCATAATCTGAGGAATGTTGTTGTTAGGCCTCCTGAAGCTTTGATGATCTAAGGGGCATTATTTTGTGTTCTGAAATTACCCATGTTATCAATGTTTTGGGTGTTCATATAGCTCTTATTTCCTTCAAATTTCATCTTCTCCATCTCTGCTGAAGATATTTCACCATCTTAGTCAATTCATCCACTTGAGGGTGAAACCTGTAGAGGAACAGGAGGTTGAGGCTTCTGATCTTCCCTTTCTTATGTTTGTAACAACCTTATTTCAATTACGTCAGCTGCCAACACATTGATTCTACTTCTATGGTTTGCATCTTGCATTTGAGATAGGAAGTATCTCTTCTCTCTCTTAATAGGAGGCAAAATCGGGGTCAAATGCATTAACATAAGAGATTTTAGCAAAGGCTTATGTGGGCTTCATCGTGAGGGATCTTATTGTATTTTATTGAATCTTTTGGAGAAGTCAAGGACAAAATCTCCTTCATTTTCTTCAAAGATCTGAACTATGTCATGTAATACATGGAATATTTTTTATCTCCCCATTGCCTCAAGGAGCATTATCTAGATCTTGTCCCAACTTGATAGATCCGAGTGGAGACCCCTAATCCACTTTCTAGCTTCACCAAAAAGTCTTTGGATGAAGACTCTCATCGGACATCTTCATTTTTCAATGTTTAGGTTGTCTACATAGCTGTAGAAGGTAGTGAGGTGCTCTTGTTGGATTATGTCCTCCTCTTTGGAGAATTTAGGCATATACTTCAAGTAATCTCGAGCATGGAGAGGATTCATAGGAGGGGTGGGATTAAGGGGCATGCCAGAGCCATATGGCATCCATTTGTTCTGAGGGGATGAGAGCACGCCATAGGGACAATGGGTGGAGGAGAACTAGGAGGGTTTTGTGGGAAAGTGGAACTAGGCTAGCAGGAGAGGCTGTAGGGGAGTGGAGAGGGAGAGCTTGAGGGCTTAAAGGGAGGCCAGAAGTTTCCCTCTCCTGAGTAGCAATGAAAGTAATAGGAGGAGGGGTGGTAAAAACCAAAGGGTATGAAAATATTCTGAGGTGTTGGGTCTGAACTAGGGTACAACCTCAAGAGAAAGGGGAGTGTCGTCTTTCTCCTCAATCAAGACCCGAGGAGGGAGAAAAGCTCGGTAGAACCTCCCAAACTTCAATGAGGCTCAATGAAGTCCAATAAAAGCAGGTGAGATGCAAAGAGTTGGAGTTCTTATGGGACAAATGAAAATAATTAGAAATACTTGGTTTAGCAGTAGAAGTAACTCTTCCAAAGGCCTTTCCATTTCTTATTATCTTTACCTGGAATTAGAAGCAGGGTGTCGCTAAAAGTGGATTGTGGAGTAGACCTTATATGTATGCATCTATAAGCCATGGTTGAAGCAGTTAAGGTCCTTTGTGGGTTCGCGTAATTAATCACCCGCAGTGGAGTCACCGGGTGCAGTAGGAATCTTGGAGGGACTTCGATGCGATGCACTTGCAGAGTCAAAGGCTCAATGCCATTCAATCCTGGGAAAATCTTCAACTTTGTCCGGCGTGTGCCAATGTTAGCACCGAAGTCACTCTGGATTGTGGCCGGGGAAGTGGCTTGTCTACATCAATTTATATATCACAATAATTGGAATTAAAGTGTGGTCGAATGGATGCAGACCCATGAGAATATCATTTTAACTTTCAGAAGACTAGGCACAATGCGGCAGTCGAGGTCCCCAGGTGCTCCGTCAGGTAAGTTGAATTTGGAGTGAAGATGGAAGACTTGGTGAGAAGATGAATGAGTCTGCTATGGGCATCCATCCTTCCATCAGATCGAGGAAGAAAAATGAGACACTGAAATATGTCGAACTGACAAAGATACAACAACACAATGATGGCTCAAATAGATCCTCCAATTTTTGAGCATCGCAATGCTATTGTAACAACTTGATTGGATCTTCCAATTACAAGCTATTCAGTGTGAGAGGGAAAGGTAACCTAGGAAACTAACTAAAGCAGTGTAAAATATTGCGGTGATCAACCATACATCATCCTACAACATGGCAACCCTTGACTGGATCTTCTAATTACAGTGTCTCAATATAGAGTTTACAAAGAGATGAAAGGAGTTGACTTTCATTAAATGGGAAATCTCAAATGCTAATACATAACCATGAAACCAATGCTTCATCAAAACTTTACAATGGAACCAAAGCTCCAACCATGGAAACTCTGAGAAAAATGTCAAAATGCCTCTAAATACTGAGGGCTAGCTCAACCTCAAAGGCATTGATCATTATCATAGGTTCAGCGGCTTTACATAAAGTATTTTTACTGTCGGATATTGCATGCGAGGCGTTATTCGGTGTCCATCACGGTTGGTTTGTTAGACACAATTTTGTCGGGATGGCCTATGATCACCCTACAGCTTTTCTTTTTCTAACCTTTATTTATGAAGGAGACAAAGAGTTCAACCACTTTCAACCCTTTGTAATAATTATTTTATCGCGATTAGGTAAGGCCTAGTCAACTCTACTCTTGGAAAATGTGGTGGCCTTTCCTTGGCCATTGTTGCTTCACTGGAATTCTACGAGGGGGCCCGACCTACGAATGTGGACAAGGATCTGACGGGGAGGGCGATGGAGCCAACAATGTGAAGGTGAGACAAGGGGTGTTGAGGTGGAAGCACCCGGTGATAGAAACATGGGGGTTGTGACACCAGACGAAAAGTTCCATGGGAAAATGGATAGGACACAAGTGGAAGTGACATGGAGCACGGGGGCACGGGTGTCGGGAAATAAGAAGGATGTAGAGGCAAGGGGACATGACACATGGAGCGTGGGGGATAGGTGTGCGGTGGTGAAATGTAGGAAGGAAGCGGGAGATGCGACAAGGGAATAGGAAAGTCAGAGTGGGGGACACTTGTCCTGCGAGGCCGAAGGCGATAAAGAGGAGGAGAGTGATAGGGAGGCTTTTAGGGGGGACCCACGTAAGCTACCCATATTGGATCCCATTAAAAGGCGAGAATGGAAAGGGTTATGGAATGAGACCTCGACCATCGTCACGGGTGCTTAAAGTGTCGTTGAAACTGCATCCTCATGCCCCCTCCACCCATTAAAAGGTAGAATGGTGAGTCAAAGTGGACCGGCCGCCGTCTGGGCGTGCATATTCTAACCGCTCAGATCCACATGCCTGAAAATGCCTATATCGGACCCCCGCTGCGTTAAAGGTGCAGAAGCGGGGGGTCAGTTGAATCTCGACAGCAGATCTTCCTACTGGTTAGCACAATGCGTATTTTGCGCCCCAAACTTATGATAAGTGGGTTTCTGACCCATTTCTTGCCATTTTTTCACCAAAGCGGTAGCTTCTTAGGGAAAACACCCCATACATGTTTCTATGATAGCAGAAGAATGAGCTATATGACTTCAGAGTGATATCCTTTTGTTAAAGTGGGAGATATTATTCATATGAAGGAAGATAGAGTAATCAGAGGCTTATAAACCTGAAAATCAAAGGTATGTAGGCGGAGGCAGCCCCAAAGGGAGATACCCTTCCCATTGATGTCGGGGAGATAGAAACATCGATGAGGATTATAAGCATGAATGTTATCATGACTAAGTCGACATCAATGTCGGTCGTACCCATCAATGAAAAAGGGAGATGTCATCTGATTGGCTAAGGTTGATGGATAATTGGTATGTATTGTTGGTTGTCATTTATTTCAACCATTGGAGAGTGGTATTATGGAGTGCAGTTTCAACCATAGTGATTGATGTCAACCCTTGGAAGAAAGTCACATTGTGAATTATGGTAGCACAAAGGCAGGTAATGGAACAGGTTGTTTCATGTATAATAGTATGATTTTTAATATTTGAAGGTAAGGAATATTATATATAGGACCGTGCTTGTCATTTCGTTTTCATTGGTATGTGGAATTTCAGATAATCCCTCATGTTTAGAGAGTTATGGCCATGAGAAGTTGGAGAACCCGAGGGTTTTGTGTGGACCCAAGTTTGTTTCATGGATAATGGTATGAGTTTTGATATATTTGCGAGCAAGACTATTCTATATGGATAGTACATGTCATTTCATTTCCATGGTATGTGGAACATCACATAACTCCTCGAGGGTTAGAGTTATGTCCATGTGAAGAGTTGGACCAACCCTCATGAGTCATCCTAGAAGCCCCAAAGGTCAAAGTGGTAGTGGTTTAAGAGATATTTAGAAGGTAAATAATAAAGAGTGAAGTGATGGGTGTACTATAATTCAAAGTGAATAGAAAATAAGTATTTAAATAATAATTTAATGGATAAATTAGAAGTGGGTTAACCTAAAATAAGGAAAGTGGGTTAAGATGGTTAAAGATAACCCCTTGAGGAAGCTACATGAAATTATAAAATAAAGGCAAGGCTCTCTCATTTAATCACCTTGAGCATGTTGAATATCTACAGGTAACTAAGGTAACCAAAGGATACCTAATCCGAATTCCAGAGGGAAGGTTGAGTAAAGAAGACCGAAATTCAAGGGAGGATAAATTATTTTGATGATGCTTTCTAAGGTATGTTAATTACGAGGTCATCTCACCATTTTTGCAATAAATTTGTTTCTAGAATGATTGATATGGTGAAATTGGGAGGTCGTTGAGGCAACATATCCAAGTAGCCATTGTCCAAATTTCATCTTGTGGGTCATTGTATTTTTTGGAGTTACAGTGGAAAATAGGGTTTGTAGCTTCAGTCACAAACTAGTCTGAAACATGTGTTTAGGGTAAAAGCGTCATAACTTATTCATAGCGGATCCCAATTAAGTAAAAAAAAATGTATTGGATTTAGAATTACATTCTATGGTATTCTATGTACAATAATCATATCCATACAACAAATGATACGTGTGGGGCATGCTCTACAAGTTAGCTCTCTAAAATAATCCAAAATTCAACAAAGGTGTACATTTTTCTATAACTCCTTTTAGAGAGGTTCCAAACTTGAAGTTTGGAGGAATTGAATAAAATACATTGAAAGAACATTGTGTACCATTTTTAGGTCTTTATTCATTGGGTACATAGTTATGATTATTGCAGAGTTAGGGTTTACTAATCCAAATTAGTCATGTGAGACTAAAAGTAAAGTTTGATGAAAATGCTAGTCTCTTATTTGATGCAAAGTTAAGAAAGGTTTGAAGGTATGTGATCTTATACACGGGTCTATTAGAGAGTTACAAATCAGATTTGGATGATGGAAATTAGTGATTTGGTTGAAGTACATTTTGGGTACATGGTTGAGACAAGTAGTTGATTAGTTGGTGTTGAGTATCAGTATTGACACTTCTATTACCCTATAATATCTATGTATGATTCAATTTTACCTATGATATATGTATGCGATTGGTTGTTTCATCCATAAATACAATTAGTGACCTTGATCATGTGCATAGAGAAGTAACTTATGATTAAGGCATGATTTGTTCAGTTTTCTTGAGTTAATTCGATAAAAATGGTTAATTTTGTATGATCCTAATCACTTGAATATTAAGAAGAATTGATCTGGTACCAGTCTATTAGAATTTTGAAACTCCACCCTATTGAAATTACCATCTAATGCTAATCGGTACTAGAAATAATTCAAATTTTTTGGAAAGCTTCTAGAGGAAGATTGGGTACATGGTTTTTGTCCAAAATGATGTTTTTATGTGGCCTAATGAGTTATAATTCACCCAGATCACACATGTGGACCCTCCATCTCAAAGGAAATGATTCTGCCAAATTATCAAAAAAACTCAATACATCCAATTTATGCCTCGATTTCCATGCATATGGTATCAGATATTGAAATTCTAATACATGGGTTTTTCGAGAATATGACAAATTAAGTAAAACAGGGTTGTTTTCAAAGTGGAATTGTTTTTGGGAGATATGGGTTGGGGACTAACTCGAATCTGCCCCAATTGTTAAAAAACACAGTTTTTAGGATTTATCCTAAAATTGTAAAAATTGTTTCTTATTTTGGGGATTCAGTTTCATCCATTCCTCCATAGATTATATGTATAAATAAGACCTCATAGGTATGAGTAGAGAAAAATTATTATTATGATGTAATATTAGTTCTTGAAGAAGAATTAGTATGTTGCAAATTGGATTTCTGAGCCAATATTTTGTAAATTTATTTGTTGAAGATCAATGGAAGTTTGAATCCAAGGATCTTATGTGTCTCTTAGCATTTATCATCTACTGATATAAAATCTTCCATGTTGGCATCGGCAGGGCCACCGATCCATCTTGGTTAGCTCATTGTAAATTATTAGCATAGATTTCTATTTCATGTACTTGTTGTTTTGATTTCATTTTTGATTTCATTGTTAGAATTGATTGCAAAGTGTAGCAGTATAGGAGCAGTTTGGAGTCCATCATTCGCATTACATAAGACATTAAATGGAACATCTTATTAAAAATTATGTTTCCTGTCTAGAAATGAAATAATTTCTAGAATTGCAAGATTGTTAGATTGTATTAAATTTTTGTTTAGGATGCATCAATTGATTTTGAAGTGTGTACATAATTAGATAAGAATTTCTTGCAAGTTTAAAGTGATTTGTTACAGGAAATAAGATGGAACTTCATCTCACCTTGTGCACCATTTAATGAAACCTCTGTTGATTATATTGACTATTTTACATGCTACCACAGTTTGATTGGCATTGATAGGGTTATGATTGATTTCTTTCTAAGAGTGGATAAGGTGGATTGTTGATTGTTGTTTCCAAATGCTGAGGGGAGACAGATCTTAAGTTCATCTATTCATTTCATGAGCCTCTAATATGAATAGATTTGTCACCAAAAAGAACCTTTAGATTCCTTTGTTTGCTTGAAGTTTTGTTATCAGTTTCTCTTCTAAGTTTGGAGTGGTGGTATTGTTGAAGTGTGCCCATATTTGCTTGTTAGTTGTTGTTAAGGATAGTAGATACATATAACATATTCAAAGTCCATATTTCCACTTCATGGGTTTGTAAATGGACAAGGCATTATCTGAAAAATCTTTTGAGTCCATGATTGCAAAGTTTTCTTTCTAATTTAATTATTAGCTGAAAGAGTGTTATCTTTGAAAATATAGTATTTTGTTATTGAATGTTTCTTGTTTATGCTATACTCATCAGACATAGGAACCTATACATTATCGGCTTTATATAGTGCATCAACTCTACTAATTCACCGAATCTCGGTTGATAATTATGTTTGGTAATATATTATGCAAATAATTTCACCAACGGTTAGCACATACATAGGGTGTATAGTTGATTATGTTGGTACATCTTGATGGGTCATAGTTGATGAATGATTAATTTTATGTACTTGGTACATGGTTGGAGGAACTTGTTAGTAGTATTATTGACGCATGGTTTTATGGATGATGTAGCATGTTTGTATTGGTATATTATTAGAATAACATAATGATCTTGAGTGATGATTATGAGTTGTTGTGTTATGCTTGGTTGATGCATCTTTGAGAGTTGTATTGGTGATTGATATTGAGTAGATCTAATTTGGTTGATAAGATCGATGAGGCGGAGTTGTTGTGATAGGTTTTGAGTGTGATTGATGCACTTGTTTATGGTACATGTTGATTATAGGTTGAAGTGTCTGGGTTGGTTGGTGCATGGTTGATGCACTTGTTTATGAATACATGGTTGATTCTGAGTTGTTTGGTGCGAGGTTGGTGCATGTTTGATGCACTTGTTTATGTGAATACGAGGTTGATTCTGAGGTTGAGGTATAGGTTATGCATGGTTGATGCATGGATTCAGTTTATTATGTATGGGTTGATGCATGGTTGATGCATGGTTCAAGTTAATTTTCTGGTTGTTTGGTGCAAATTGATTAGTGCAGGAGTTTACAATGGTATATATCACAATGATAATGTGATGGTTATCATTCTATTTATACGTCGGGGTGGTTGGATGGGACAAGGACAAGTGTTATATCCACCATACGGTTATAGCCCGGTGGGGAGTTGGAGCTTCCCTGGGTTGTAGCCTAAATGGGGTTTGGAGCCTCCTAGTTGTATTTTGGAAAACAAAAGGAAGTTGGTGTAATGAATGTAATTCTTAAATACATATAAGAAAAAGCATTATGTGGTTTCTCACACTTTGGGTTTCCACTGATAAAAACATTAGTGTATTGTGTATGTGTATGATTTCTCATTTTGTTCATTGTTTATTTACTCTTGGCTTGTGTATGATAATGCTACATTGATATAACACTTGCATATTATGGTTAAAAGGATTGAATTTCTCTATTACTAATTCACCCCCTCTGGGTAATCCAACAATTTATTGTGAGATCCTAGAAAAATAGGCCTCAAAGATATATTCAAGCCTCTTAATATGATAGTTTTGTAAAAACCGAGAGAGGTTTTGTGAAGGGACTCGTTCACATCAAAAATCTCTTTTGGTTTCAAATAATTTATCTCGATTTTTTGAAATACTTGAAGATAAATACTAAACAAGGAAAAATAGAGTATTGCATGTATTAATTTATTCCCTTCTTATTTTTTACATTTTTCAAATCTTTCCTCAAGTGCAGACTTATTCAGATCAATGAATAAATTTGGATTTATTTATTTGAAGTCTTTAGGTTCCTCTTGTTTTGTTTTGATGGTTGTTTGCTACTTATTAGACCCTATGAGTTGGATTCCTTTATTGTCTTTAGGCCCATCTTTTGGAACAAGCAAATGACTTTCCAACTCTACCTCTATTTTTTTCTTCTATGAATTTTTGTTAAAGTTTTGGATAAGCCTTGAGCAATCCAATGCCCTCTGGTTCTAGTCGGGTGTCTTTCCCACTTTTCTTAGGTGCCATAATGAAAATCACTTAATTTCAAAGTCTATCTAAGGTTTTTGTCGGCAGCAACTATAGATCTTCTGAAAATGTTGTGGAGAGGTTGGAAACATGTGATATGATCTCAGGATGGATGAGTACAATCCCAATTTATTCAAGTGAGTATAATACTGAGGACACAATTAGATATGTAATCATCAATCATCAGATTTAGCATAAGATATAGGGTGTCTTATGACATGATTTCATGAAGTGGTACATGAAAAATAATGATTATTCCTAGCGCTACAAGAATAGCACTATTCTTGTGGCCCTTCATAAGATAGAATTCAAATTTGAAATGAAAAAAGGACTTTTTATTTGATGGAAAGATCCTAAATATCTAATTCTAAAGCTTAATCACACTAATGCATTTTAAAAACACTCAAAAAGGATAATGCAATCACACTTTTAAAACTACAGAGGAAGAAAACAAAATGTAAAATAATGCTAGGAATTGATAGAATGGGAAAATAATCTATGTCCTTTACTGCAAAATAATGTACTAACTGTGATGAAGATTAGGTTTTGATAGAACTGATGATTCCATCCACGTGATTCATGGAAGATGGTTTGGATGGATCGATGGATGTACAGGTAGCATTTGGTATCAACCCATACAACGTACTGGATAGGGAATAAACCAAATCCAAGTCTTGGCGCCAAGCAATGGATTCTTCGGTTAACACCACCCATGGTGGCGTTGTTGGGGCTGATAATCCTATTTTCACCTTTCCCTTCATAATTCTCCACATTTCATTGCCCCATTAACCTTTCTCGATATCATTTCCATAAATATAATTGGGTTCCACTTTATTGTTCTCCACTTTATTCATTTTAGTATTAAAAGGAATGTGTGATTAAATGTTAGAAAATCAACATGTTTTCATATATATCTCAAATATGTGTGAGCTTTGTAATGTGTAGGAATATGTGAAGAGTTAATTCAAGGGACTTATGAATACTTCCTCCACCATTTCAATATTTGAGGAGATAATTCAAGCCATTCCAAGGAGAAGATCTTGGAGATTTGGTTGGAATATCTTATCAAAGATATGATGAATATGTGTGAGGATTTGAAGGGATTATATTTTGTAATAATGGGAGGTTGGGGCTAAAGTGGACCCTGTAATAATGAGATGGTTATCTTATCTTCAAAGGCTCTCATGTATAAAAGAAAATTCTCTCTCTTCATGAGATTTCTATTAGAGTATTCAGTTAGAATATGGAATTAGAGTAGCCATTAATGGTAGTCATTAGGTTAGAGAAGAAGGGATTCTTAGCTTTGATTCATGGTTTTGGTTCCATGCTTTCATTATTAGGTATGAAGATTGATTTGATTATTGAATGTAAGATTGCTTCGATGGTGAGAGATCTCATGTGTTGTGTGCCATTCAACTCTTCACTTGTTGTATCTACTTTTCCTTCATGTAGTTCTCCATTCCTAGATTAATTTCCTTCACACCATTTCCCCATTCCTATATTAATTTCATTTATGCAATTAGATTAATTCAATTCCAAGTCATGTGTTAGATTAATGATTCTATTCGGTCGTGTGTTAGATTAATGATTCTATTTGAGTCATGTGTTAGATTAATGGTTAATTTCGGTCGTGTGTTAGATTAATGATTCCAATTTGATCGTGTGTTAGATTAATGATTCAATTTCATTTGTAGCTTAAACATTAGATTAGATTAGCCATGCTTCAATATTGCATATACTTTACGTGATTGATTTGATTATTGAATGTAAGATTGCTTCGTTGGTGAGAGATCTCATGTGTTGTTGTGCCATTCAACTCTTCACTTGTTGTATCTACTTTTCCTTCATGTAGTTCTCCATTCCTAGATTAATTTCCTTCACACAATTTCCCATTCCTAGATTAATTTCATTTACGCAATTAGATTAATTCAATTCCAAGTCATGTGTTAGATTAATGATTCTATTCCAGTCGTGTGTTATATTAATGATTCTATTTCAGTCGTGTGTTAGATTAATGATTCAATTTCAGTCGTGTGTTAGATTAATGATTCAATTTCATTTGTAGCTTAAACATTAGATTAGATTAGCCATGCTTCAATATTGCATATACTTTGTGTGTGCTTCGTCGGTTTACGAACCCCAGGTTGACAAATTAGATAGTTGGGAAAGTACTACAACTCAATTAATACAATATTAGTTTAGCCCAATATAACAATTGTCGGCCCCTTGTCATGAGTGTTGTTCCTTTTGCTATTCATTTGAAAGGAATGATTGTTGTTCCTTTTGTTACGATTGTTGTCCCTTTGTAGGGGTTGCATCTCTGGAGGACGGGTATTGAAAACGGAAGGTAAGAACCTATGTAGGCAACAAGTAAAACACTTGTGCCAGCGCCTACCTTTGGATGATGCATAGAGGTTATATTTTAAGACATCTTCAGAGCCCAACAGACATCATGAGCAATTGGGGGTAAAGGGGATTTAGTAAACCATTCTGCCAATAAATGGTCAGGATTGGTCGCTTTGATCATCCTTCGTCATCATCTCCACTCATGAATGTGATCAAAGATATGTACAGAGTTCATTTGATGAAGTGAGGTTAAGAGTTATGTACAAGTCTCGCAACGGATAGGTAATTGAAAATGTGTGAGAAAAGCCATAGCTAGGGAGTTGAAATCTTGAAAGGTACCACGTTGGAATTCAATGTACCATTTGGTTGTTGAGCCCGTGGGTGTGCACTGAAAAATATGCAACCGTATAGAATCACCCATCAGTGAGTTTCATGAACACCATAGATGAAATGTCATAACATGGTTGTTCAGGTCTTCGCCAGGTTTAC
>SNQJ01S0246212.1:0-12326 GCA_010110895.2 Picea sitchensis | reverse complement strand
CAACCTGCCCACGTTCGAAGCCTCCATGGTAAGATTCATCATTCAGATACCTGCAGAAATAAGAGTCTACATATCAGACAAAGCAGCCATTAGGTAAACCGCATATTTAGGTCAGTACAGAGTAATTTTGTACCTTGGCGAAGAGCAGAGCAAGATTAATCTTTCAAACAATTCTGGTCTTTTGATGGAGGCAAGGCAGCCCACCATTCCGGAGACCGAATGACCAACATACAAGCATTTCTCAACTTTAAGCTCATCCAAAATGGCGATAAGATCTGCTGCATAAGAATAAAGCGAAGTATATCTATCGAAGTCGAAGTGCTTGGGATCGACATTACCAGAGAATACCATGTCGAATACTATGACTTTATAATGAACCACCAGGTATGGCAGAATATACTGCCATACCGATTGGTCTGCTCCAAATCCATGCGCAAGAACTAGAATACGGTCGCCAGATCCTATTACTTTCACATTCAAGACACCCAGCAGTCCAGATTCCACGCCCATCTTATTTTTCTGAGTAAAAGTCTGATAGAGGAAAAAAACAACAGCCCCGCACTGCAACTTATAAGGATTAATTTACAGAAATGATCCTCCTAATACAGCTCTATGTGTATGTATAGCATGAAGTGAGCACCTTAGAATGAATGCTAGCATAGCTCGATGAGTCTATGTCCAAGCGAGGCCATCAGACTTATACTTTAACTGATTAGACATTTCGTTTACTTTTCCTTGTGTTGAAGGAAAAGTACAAAGAAGTCTTTTTAAGAACGGCGGAGATTTGAAAGGAGTAGTTGTGAACACAGGGTCCATGAGAGCGACTGATCAATTCAGTTAAATTATAAAAAATTTGACCTAATCTCCACAAATATTTAGATCCTCGACATGCGAATGTTTAATCCCGAAAGTGAATCTTAAGTTGTATTTCAAATTCCAGATTTACTTCGGTAAAGATTCTGTTCCCCACGAAAAGCTATCCACGGAAATCAGACAAAGATGTGTAGGGTTTAAAGGTCTTTGTAATCTAATGAGGTTAAAGATATGTTAACTTCTTGATTTCAGACAAAGGAGTCACGACAAAGGATGTGTAGGGTTTAAAGTTCTTTCTAAATGAGGTTAAAGCTATGTTAATTTCTTGATTTTCCTCTCTGTATTTTTTTAGGTTTTTTATTTTTATTTTATTTTATGTATATTGAATTCATGTGGTTTTTAAAATTGGTGTATGAGATTTTATTGTTTGTGGAACAAGGGATTTTTTTAAGAGGAAACACATGTTTTTAATTATTAGGTCTATTCATTAGACTTTCTTGTTTTTGGGACAAGGAATTTTTTAGGAGGAAACACATGTTCTTAATTATTAAGTCTATTCATTAGACTTTCTTGTTTGTGGGGCAAGGACCTTTTTAGGAGGAAACACATGTTCTTAACCATTAGGCCCACTCACCAGACTTTCTTGTTTGTGGGAAGAGACTTTTTAGGAGGAAACACATGTTCTTAACCATTAAGCCCATTCACCCATGATCAAGTATGAAGATATACATCCCCTACCCCTCTAGATTTGAACTTGTGACCTTTTAAAACTTCTTAGAAGGAAACACATATTCTTAACCATTATACCCACTCAAATTGTATGCTCATTAACTTTTCAAATATATTTCTATTAAATATCTTACTTGACAAGAAAATAAAAACAATCTCACTCCATATTTATTTATTTAATCATGTCAAAAAGATTAAAAATAAAAATGACTTTAAACATACTTAAATAAATGCATGATGTCTTTCTTGACAAGAAAATAAAAACAATCTCACTACATATTTATTTGATCATGTCAAGAAAATTAAAAATAAAAATCGCTGAAAACATACTTAAATTTACATTGAACCTGATGACATTGTTTGTTAGCAAGGACGGGAGAGCTGTAATGTCAGTAGCCAAGGTGCAGCTTTTGGAATTAGGACGGGAGAGCTGTAATGTCAGTAAAGGTGCAGCTTTTGGAATTAAAATTAGATAATTGATCTTTGTCCAACGTTCGGAGGTTTAAGTGGATACGTCATTGCAAGGTATCATTGAGGGAGTGGGTAACTCAAGTGCAAGAGGGACCATTAGAAATTTGAAAGCCAAGTTGTGTCTTATCCGTTGTTCTTTTCTTATGGCTTTTATCTTTCATGGAATACCCTGTTACTTTGATGGTAAAGGATGTGTTCTAAGTTTTTTCTAATAGAACATGTAAAGGAAGGTAATCATGGAGATAGTAAAGTATTTATGATGAAATAGTGTAAGTGAATTATTTTTTTAATCTATATATAATTAAAATTAATTATTTTTTTAATTTATATATAATTAAAATTAATACACATATTTTTTGTGAGTCACTTTTTATAAAATTAAGCTTAACTTTGATAGTAGGTTGGGCATCTCCATGCTTGAATAACAAAATCTATTGTGACCCAAAACATTAGACTCAACTTTGTGCATAGGTATATAAGTTTCAAGAAATAACATCACATTCAGTTTTAAACAATTATAACTGTATATAATTATAACTATATATAGCATAACATGGGTGGATAACATCACATTTAGTTCTAAACAATTATAATTATATATAACATCTTGGTACATTTTAACATAGGCTATGTTGGTACATTTAAAAGAACTCACACACATACTCAAAAATTTGTAAAATAATGTGCTATCAACTTGACTAAAATCCATCAAATTTAAAAGCATTTTATAGTTTACATTTTTAAAATAATATGCAATACTTTTTATCTTAATTTTTTTATTAATAAAATCAATGCATCAAACTGTGTGAAATGATATGAAAGTATTGTTTTTTAAACTTAAAATTCTGAATATAACTAAGAGTAGTGCTATCTTTTATATCTAAAACAAAGTTTGTCTGTAAATTCTTCCTATGCTAGCAAGGATAAGGTAGGATTAGAGTCCGAATACCACCTAGGTTAAACAACAAAAAAATAAACATAATGGAGTTGAGTAGAGGGACAACCCTCATCTAGGGTCGCATGTGTGTTGGCCAAAGTGATAGTTGAGAGGTCCAGACCCACAATCCTTAGCTAACATGTTCATTTTGAGGTCCTAAAGCCACAGTTGGGCTTGGATATTGTCCAGGTGAAGAAGAAGTTCATCCTTGTCTTCATTTTAATCCATTAAAACATGTCCTAGTAGGAGGTTGATGTGCCAATATATTTGAATTGTCCTTAAATATTGAGAAACATGAGATCTGGTGTTTCCGTGTCTAGAATCCACGAGTGGATCGAGTCTAGGACTTCATCGTTAGAGACAAAGAATATTAATATTCAAACGTCCGCTTCCACGAGTTCTATTTCTTCTTGAATGTGGGGGGGTGTATGAGCTACATAAGAGTCAGAGGACTCTTCATTCGCGGTTGCAAGGAGATAAATAGTGTTCCGGGGAGGTTTTCGAGTAGAGTTTCCATGACCATGATAAGAATTGCGAGCTTGTTCCATTGGAGAGGTGTTGGGCAAGTCAGAGGACAAAGAGAACATTGGAGAATAGGCAAACAACGAGTTAGGGGAGCAGAGGCGATGAATGAACAAGAGGGAGGTGGGGTGACAAAGCCAAATGAGGTTGGGAGGGATGATAAAGAGGGAAAGAATCTGGTCGAAGAAGGTGGTGGTGGGGCCACCATTATGAGTGCAGGAAGGGCGAGTAGTTAGGATTAAAGCCGGAGTAACTTCCATTATGAGGAACCAGGCGCGAGGGACGAATGAGGTGCGAGAGAGGTACCAGAGGTCAATCAAATTCAAGGTGTGAGCGTGATGATCACATAGTGCGGTAGGCCAAGTGGTGCAAAGATCCTTTTTGCGCTCAATCTTCAATATAAGTGGTAAAGGAGGTGACTGGATACACGGGAGTCCAAAGTGATTATTACATTTTTAGAATAAAAACAATGTTCATATAGATAAGTTCTATATGTTTGATAGCACAAACTTAAATAAGATTATGCTATAGATTTAAGGCTTCACTCAACTCTTAAAACATAAAATAACACAATCAATTTAATAAAATTAATAATTTTATATCTTACATTTATATATATAAAGATAAAAAAATGAAAAGACACTAAAATATCAATCCTATTTCATTAAAAAAAAAAAAATTAAAAATGAACATCAAAACTTTTATAAAACATCTTATTTTTTATAATTTAACTCATCTTTAAAACCCTTTAAAAAAATGAACTTTAATACTTTCATATAAAAATGATATATAAAATAATTTAATGAATATCTTAAAAAAAAAAAAAACCCCATAAACATTAGGACAACCAACACCCAACCTCTCCTCCACTTTAGTAATAAACATAACACCAAAAGCCTTTTAGATTTAATGTGTCACATCGACCATCGAGAACATTTATCATCTCTTCGAGCCAATGTGAACGGCCGAAAAGCATCTTTTTGTAAAAGACACAATGGTTGGAAATATTGACATCAACATTGAATGTGTAATGGTACGGTAAATTCAAATCTGAAAGCTTAAAAGTTATCTGAAACGGGACTTGCATGGATACTTGTTCTGTTATATGGATAAAGCGCGAGACCAACCGAAATTGCTAAGCCAAAATTATGAGTTTCCTTCCTTACAGATATTGTTCTTGAGTGATTCACATATGTTAAGCATGTTGTTTAACTGGGTTATGTTTTGTTTTTTTTGGAATTTGGCCAGATTTTAATTTGTTGTTATTTAAATTGTATTTTTAAATGTAAAAAAAAAATTAGCTTATTGAAAAACTTTTGGTATATTAAGAATATACAAAATTAACTACTTAAATAAAATCTGTATATCCAACAATTTCTCACTGAATTATGAACAAATATCAATATCCAAAAAAACCAAAACAAAAAACGTTAAACTTACTGTTAAAATTTCTTCAAATCTGGAAGACGGAAACTGATCCAAACGGTTCGTGATCTGATTGTTTGTTTACAAAGAACCTCAAAGCTGCGATATAACAAGCCCCACGTTGACGCGGCTTTTGAAATTGAAAAGTAAAAAGTTGATGTCGGTGCATTATTGAGGCGGTGCGAGCAGGTACTTGAAACCAACGGCTAACTTTTTTACCAAGTGCACATTGGAATTTGGAATCTGAAAAGCCGAGTGTTGTTTTATTTGCTAAACGTTTTAGTTTTTGGGTTTTTTTAAGTCGAAATCGGGTTAAGTGGAAAAAATTATCAAAAACATCCAAAAAGTAGAACGTTTAGACTACTATTTTATTTATCACCTCATCGTGGTAAATAAAATATTTCAATGTATAGAAAAAGTAAAATAATTATATATTAACTTTATCTATTTATACTTATTAGTCTCCGCCTTAGGCATAGAGGGACTATAGCTATCTATAAATAGTTGACTACATATTAGTTTGTCCTTTGACCACAAATATTTGCATAATATGTATTGTTGGAGCTAGGGAACTAAAAACATAGATTTTTATATAATAAAAAGTGCCATATATGTACTTCTCTGATTGGATAAGAGATTGAAGGTCTTATTGTGGGCTTCGCTATTCCCAATGTTTTATATGGTAACATATACAAACTTTTTTATTATTTTTGAATGATATATTTTTCCTATGTATTGCTTTAAGGTAGATTAAAGATAGCATTAGTTTGAATGTTTGCCTTAGCATTTTCTGCTAGAATATATCCGTAAGTTTTTATTTGTCCTAATCATATTGAAATGTTTAGATATCCAAGCTTTGTAGTGATCGAAAATTCCAAAGTTTATAACGTCCTTGCCGCATCTATTTGTATTGAAATGTATTGACACTTTTTTTGAGGTGCTTGAATATGTCTGACAACTTAAATGTTTACATGACGCGAGGTCCTCTAATAGGCCTGACAACTTAAATGCTTGCATACCGCGAGGTCCTTACACAACCTCACAACCTTAAATGTTTATCTAAATATGTTTCTCGGAGTACATTTTTCCTCAAAATTTTCCATACAATGTTGTAGTGATTTTGCACAATATTGTTGTCCACCGCCAGTTGAATAGGCATTCTATGTTTCATCCTTCTTCTAGTTTTGCAATGCAATTTCGTCATCGTTGAAGCTATATACATTGTTCACTGGTTTGGTGAGTGCTTCTTTTTCGCGGGTTCGTCGGTTGCTACTTGTTCTTGTTTGGTTCATAATTCGACCTGCACTTCTGCCTTTCATCGTTTAAGAGTAAGTTTCCATGCCATAGTTTCATTTTTTGTTCCTTGTTTGTTGTTCACTGTTTGTAGTTTTGAAATAAAAATGTTTGCTTATTTCTACTGACATTGGCGTCGTATGTTTTCGGTTCCTTCTGTGCTTTGGCTATAGTTTCGTAATCGTTGGAGATACATATGTTGTTTATTGGTTCAGTAGTGTTTCTTGTTCGTTGGTTTGTTGGTTCGTGGGTTGTTGAATCTATTTGTTTAGCTCAGGTTTACACTTTGGGGCCATGGGGCTACAGTTGGGCTTGTTCGTGCTTTCTCGCTGGTTTGGTGCTTGTTGTTTTCTTTTGTTTGATTCGTTTTTGCAGGGTTGGGGTCCTGCGGTGGTGGTTGGAGCAGTTTTTTTATTTTTTGGATTATTATTGTTTTTTGGCCACTTTACGGTGTTCAACCCCTACACCCACAATTCGACATGCAGTTGTGTTATTTTCACTGGCGAGGTCGATATCTATTCTGCTGTGATATTTCGCTGGTGCTTCAGTGCTGGCATGAAAGAAAATAGTTTCATGAAAAATACTTGCAGAAGTACATGTGCAATTGCAATATCCGATGTTTTTTTGTTAAAATAAAGCATACACAGGTTGCGTTTATAAACCATGTTTGGTGAAATCTGCCCATATGACAATATATGCTCTTTGTTCTTTACACAGACTAGTGTGCCCATGATACAATTTGTCTTGTGCTTGAGATTTGATATGTACACCAAAGATTCTGCAAAATTATATTTCCATGTCTCGAAGCATATCTAGTTAGTTTGCCACGGAAAACCAAAATCGTGTATCATGGGCACAATAGTCTGTGTAAAGGATAAAGAACATGTATTTGCATCAGCTTAAGCATATATGGATACTTTGCCATGAAAAACCATAAATCGTTTAGCTACAGCCATGCAATTTCGTAATATTTTTGTGGGTTGTAATATATTTTGGGCAGGGAAAAAGAAATTACACATTCACAACTATGGATGGAGAAGCACAAAGGTTCATGTTTCTACCTATCTTTTAGACTATTTGTTGAGTCTCTTTTACCATATGTATGTATTCCTTGTTGCCAGTGCATACCAACTTCCATTCATGTTGATTGTATTTTGTGCATTCCCACATTCAAACAAACAGAATGGATGGAGAAAATGACGGAGTCTTGACTGCATCACTTGAAGAGGATATAGAAAGGTGGATGCTTTTACTGTTATTTCATATTGCATTGTTTTGTATTTCATTTATTAGTTGTATATGTGTTCACCTAGTTTGTTGTATCTTCATTACATGCATTCCTGCATACTAACCTACTTCATGTCCGTTGTGCTTTCACTGCATTGCTACATTTAAACAAACATAATGGATGGAGAGGATGATTAACTGTTTGGCGGGAATGTAGCCGAGGAATTACAGAAGTGGATACATGTGCTCTTATTTCATATTCCAGTGTTCATTATTTCATTTACTGTTTGTATATTTGCTGTGCTTGTTTTACTACTTTGCACCTTTTTTTTATTTTTATTTTTTTCCTGTTCTTTTGTTCCTTCAAATATAATATATTATGCGTATTCTGCTTGTTGTTACATTGGAAAAATTAGACCCGTTTCTCTTTCTTTTACATGTTTTTCTTCATACTAACTTGCCTTCATGTCCATTGCATATTCAACATTAGTACCTTGGAAGAAACAAGTTGGTTGGACAGGAAGATGAATTGTTCTGTGCAACAACATAGGGTTTTGTGGTACAATATTCTAAAGGTATACCAACTGTGCTGGTAAATTAAATATACAAACAGGGTGGGGGCATATAGTATTAGACTTGAAAATGATGGCTTGGTAGCAATGGCCCTTTCTGCCCTCCCTATTTCTACTTTTTTCATTTTCTATTATCCCTTTTGTTTTCTAATTGATCTGCTTAGTGGTCTTTCCAAAAATGCCTTAGTGCACCGGTTGGCGGACTAACTGTTTCACATCTATGGTCGCGCTTCTACTTTGTTCCATACTTACCCACTTTATCAATTGTGGGTGCCAGGATGGCGGGTTCAAGATTGCGCCCCTAGCTTCCAGGGGTCCGTGATATATAGATTGGTCGTGGTGCCCCGCCCTCATGCCTTGTTTACTATTACACATTTTTCCAGTTAAAAAAATCAGATGCATACAATTTTACACTTATTTAGTCCTTCTGATGGACAATATACAATGCATATGCTTGTTTAGTCCTGATGTTCATCTGTACATGCTTGCATTAGAAAAATTTGGACTAGTGACAGGGCCATGAGTAGTCAGTCATCCCAGACATCAGCAGATCGAAAAGGCCAAAGGTAAAGATGCATACGCTATGCTCTTAGCATGTTTACCACACAAATATCCTCGAGTTTTAATTCATCTATGGCATGGTGAATATGTTGATTTCATCTGCAATGCATGGTTTGCAATTCACAAGAAGTATCAACAAGTACAAGTGAGACACTGAACATAGTGCATGTTCTGCAAACCAAGAGGTGTGGTTGCCAAACTCTGGCTCCATAGTTCATCGAAGCTATGCATGTACTTGTAGGTTTATGCCAATGAAAGAAGAATACAAAAAAAAAATGCACACTACCATTCCCTTTGGTTTTCCTGTTCAAAAATTGTCACCAGGTCTAGAGTTGTAACACCCAAAGTATGATCAATAAAGGGCTTGAACAACCGTCGAATTGGACAAGTGTTCGTCAAGGACATAATGGTCGTATATAATACTTGCTTGGACAAGACAAGAAAAATAGATTCATTATGCGTGCTGACATGACAAACAAGGAGGCCATGATGACAGTGACACTGAGTATTACTACACAGCTTGTTCAGAAACATGCATAAAAGATATTGTCGGGTAATGGGATATCCATTACAAATTTTAATATATTTCCCAAAACAGTATATGACCGTGGTGATTGTGATCGGATTATTTCTCTCAACGAAACAAGTATTGTGGAAAAAATTCTCGCTATTTGTTCATAATATCATTTCATCCCGGATGCGACTATAAGCCAGCTTGCATAGAGTAGTGATATTTACCCAATCAGAACCATTGGCGCAGCTGTCACACTGGTGAGAAAACTTCGCTCACAACACATTCTCCATATAAAGGATGGAGAGTCGGACAACAATAAGGCAATGGTACTGCTTGCCATATCTGCTTTTGTCCTTTAGTTTCGCATGTGCATGTATCTCAAGTATGTTACAAAAATATTGTACTGTTCCATGTTGCAGCTGCAATTGTTCGATACCTATTCAAATTTGTTTTCGTTAATGGAGAAACAATTGCATAGAGGGTAGATTCCACTTATGCTCTTAAAAAATATAACAAAGAAAAGAGATGTTAGAGAAAGGATCTTTTGGACAACCAAGGCAATGTTTGTAACAGAGTTGCGAGGAGATATAGTACAGGATATGAAGAAACTAGCTAGCTCTACAACTGTTTTACATATACATCCACAAAATCATCCTCACTTTGCTTATACAAATAGCCTTCACCAAATTTCTGCAGCTTGTTTTATTTTATTTTATTTTTTTTACACCGGGGGGGTGTGCAGTTGTGTATTATATTGTTCAATGTATTATTTCCTATGCTCAGGTTCCCAGGTTGAAGGTGTTTTAGTTGCAGCGAATGTGTACTCGACTCCCTTTGAACCTGTATGTGAGAAATGCAACTCTCTTGCTTTTGCCTCCTCTTTGATAAGTGATGATACGATTGATTGTCTATGATGCGGTGAAAAAATTCCACATATATATGGGCATTACCTCAATGCTTCCATCCGAACCATGGTCAACAAAACCATGCATTGTACGGTTATGCAATCTCTATTACAAAATGTGCTTCCTAAGTTGGCAGAATTGTCATATGAAGCATATCTACAGAAAAAGGCAAGTAGTGTGTACATGTTACACGATTTTCGGATACAGAACAAATTTACCTTAAATGAAGACAATGCAATTTTTCATATCGGCTGAAGAAGGGGAAAAAAAAATATCAAACTTTGGCAGGAAACAAAAATACCTCATGTGTCTCTATAATATTTCTTCAACATCCAGATCAATGTTCATCGGACTCGACTACTTGGGTTTGCATGCACATAACATTGTTCGGTCTAAAAATGGGAAGCATGGCAGAAACCCCCATATATCCCATGGCCCTAGTTATTTTCTACTGGGTACATATACCAGTATGAAATGCAAAATCTGTACATGCTCTATAAAATCTCATGTTCATACTTTATAGTACATATTTAGTGTGTATTACTCGTTTTTCGAAAAAATTTCTAGGTGTGGAAGTTGGCGGATTCACGTCTTCATATTTCACTTACTTTTATATCGCCAACCCAATCGATGACTTCCCCGTTTCATATTGTACAAAAATTTTGGCTCACGATTTTCCGAATAGGAGAGTTACTCAATAGGTGGGTTCAATATTGTGTTTCCATTGTTCTACTGCCTGCAAACAACACACTGACTTCCGCGACCCACAAATTAGAAAACAAATTGAAATAAAATAACATATACTATGCGAAGTCTAATGGATAAATCATATGAACGAGAGAACATTAAAATTCATATTCATCATTGTTATGCTTGCGGTGAAGCTAACAGTACATAAACTTTACTTAAACATCCAAAAAATGATTGTCTTGTAACTTTTTGATGCTTCTCTTATACAAATAAATTCTGGAAACTATATACATAGCTCGTTGTATCTATTCCTTGATTGAAGAACTTGTTAACATATTTAATGCAATCCATAGTTACTGTTAAGACCAATTCCTTCTTCCGAAAATTTCCATCCGCTTTCTCTTTTCTTTCTACTTTCCCTTTCTTTATTTACTCGTTTTTCGGAAAATGTCAAGGTGCGGGATTTTCTGCCCTGGGTATATCTTCTGCCCTTTTTTTCTTGTAACCCGCCTGACTTCTTTCCATACTTGGGCATTTCTTGGAATCTGTTTCGCAGGTTGGTAGGTGCACAAAATGTAGAATGCTTCATGGCAATTCACCATCACCGCTACCTTCGTACTTGTTTCCAGATATGCAATAATTAAGCTTTAATGCAAGTACTTCATCTTGGAGGAACCGTTAAGATTGTCATTAATGTCCGAAACGCCAGAGAAGATTTGTCATTACTACGAATTAAACCAACATTTGTGGAGAATTGTGTTATCCTTTCCAAGTATTCATTTCAAACATGATACAATCTGTTATTGTGCACCGACGGGTTGGCGCCTTTAAGAAATGTCTAATTCTTCATCTCTCTTTTTCGTCACCATGACCTTTGCACTTTTTTATAAATATGCAATTAGTGAGCTTTAATGGTAACAAATCATTCTGCATGAAACCTAGAGATTTTCATTGATCAACGAAATGCTCGAGGAGATATTCCATTGATACACATCAAACAATAATTTGCGGAGGGTTATATTATCCCTCCCCAATTTTCATTTGAAACATCGTCTGGAGAAAACAAAAATTCTTGTTAACTTGTGGTAGTAGTTCTATCCAGATACAGTAAACACATTCGTCCATAATGGCCAGAGGTTCCACTATTCTAGGGCATATTCTTACTACTCATCTTCGTCCGCTGAGGAGAAAAAAAAGAGATGGTCCCTTGGTACACCGAGAGATATATTTCAAGCCAAAGAAATCCAAGGAAACCCTCCCTAGTCTGAGAACTTGCCCAATTGCATTGATGGTTGGCACAGAGGTTGATGTCATGAATTTCGAGCCGAAAGAAGATGAAGTGACGGGAGATGATACAACAATGGAAATGCAGAGATGTGATGTCCCCACTTTGGGACATCATCACAACGTAGAGGGTTATGATGACCAGAGTAGCCAGATGGAGGTTATAGAGAGTACAGGGGTATTTGAGAGGCATTGTGGGGTCCATCTTACATTGATGATCATATTCCATCATTACGAGCCATTCCGCACAGGTTGGCTTTGGTTTCGTTGCATTCCGACGATTTCCATGATTTTGACTATTTTGAGCGATAAGTCAATGGTATTCACTGAAGAGGTCATTTTGGGCACATTAATTGGAGGAACCTCTCAGTGTAATAGCTCAT
>SNQJ01S0246207.1:0-13142 GCA_010110895.2 Picea sitchensis | reverse complement strand
GAATGGTTATGTTAACTACCCCTCTATACTCTGCCTCGGCTGAAGATAGAGAAATGGCAGCTTGCTTCTTTCTCGACCAACAGATAAGCCCAGAACCAAGAGTGAGTGAGTAACCAGATGTGGACTTGCGATCAATGTTGTCGCCAGCCCAGTCAGAATAAGTAAACTCGATGAGATCTAATGTAGAGTCTACTTCATAATGAATCCCAAAGGTGATGGTTCCCTGTACGTATCGAAGGATTCGCTTTGCATCCTTCCAATGTAGCTCATGTGGCTCCTGCAAGAACCTGGAAACTACACCAACTGCATAGGAGAGATTTGTTCTGGAGTGTGTGATATATAACAAGCTCCCCACTAGTTGTNTCCCCTCCATCCTCAAGTTTGACTCCTAATAGGAAAGGAGTCGAAGCAGACTTGTATTCTGTCATGTGAAATATTTCATGGAGATCTCATGCATACT
Organism: Picea sitchensis; assembly: GCA_010110895.2. Lineage (NCBI taxonomy): Eukaryota > Viridiplantae > Streptophyta > Pinopsida > Pinales > Pinaceae > Picea > Picea sitchensis. The sequence goes on along the minus strand of SNQJ01S0246207.1, from coordinate 12,682 downwards.
TGGCCTGAGAAAATTTGATGCCTGATGCATCCTTACTGATCTCGAGTCCAAGGAATATGTGTAGCATATCCATGTCCGTCATCAAAAACCTATCATGTAGAATCCTCTTGATTGCAGCAATCATTGAAGTTGAGCAACTAGTGATCATCAAATCATCAACATACAAAACTAAGAGTAGAAGTGAATCAGTTGTCCTGAGCATGTATACATCCGGGTCTGATTTACAATGTAAAAAGTTATGTGATAGCAGGTAGGAGTCTGTCTTGGCATACCATGTCCTCAGAGCCTACTTGAGGCCATAAATAGAATTCTTTAGTCAGCATACCAAAGATGAATACTGCATAAATCCCTGGGGTTGATCCATATAGATCTCCTCAGATAGATCATTGTGAATAAATTCATTCTTCACGTCCATCTAGTGGACTTCCCATCCCTTGGTCATCACAATGGCAAGTTCCAAACGTATGTAATCCATCTTCTCTACTAGAGCGAAGGTCTCATCATAGTCAATGCCATGCACCTGTTGAAAGCATTTGGAAACAAGATTGACTTTGTATCTACTAATCTATCCATTTGTTTCTCTCTTGGTCCTATAGACCCATCTGCATATGACAAATGTCCTTCCAGAAGGAAGGGGAACCATATCCCAATTCTAGTTCATGAGGAGGGAGTTGTACTTCTCCTGCATGGAGGATTCCCAAAAGGGATTTCTAGCAGCCTCACCATAATACTGTGGATATGAAGACTGAACCAAGAAAATATGTCTGGAGGGAAATGGTTCAGTGGCAGTGAGTGCAATAGAAGGCTCCTTGAAATCAAATTGATTCCTTCTAATATCGCTTCGATCACCAACAATATCCCCTGCATCCTGAAGAGTAGTTTGTTCCCACTTGGGCCTCTGCTCTGGCTCTACATCTTCATATGGATGCTCTAACTCTGCATCTGACAATACTGACTCTGTATCTAGATCATATGAATCCTCTAAATCAAAAATCTCATCTGAAGAAGAGTCAACATGTTCATGCTCATCATCTCAGACAGGTGGAATAATGAAGGTGTCTGCATGCGCTTGCTAAGGTACATGCGAGACACTTTCCTCGAATTGGACACTTCGCTCAATGATGAGTCGGTCCGAGGAAAGATCAATAATTTTTTATACCTTCAAATCGTCGGGGTATCCAACAAATATACACTTTATTCTCTGTGGATCAAGTGCCTTCCTCTTTTCAGATGGAATCTAGGCCCATGCACGTGAACCGAAAATACGAAAGTGGGTCACTTCTGGTTTGAGGACGCTCCAAGCCTCGTAGGGGGTCTTATCTTTGAAATATCTATGGGGAGATATGTTTTGGATGTAGGTTACACAATTAAGTGCTTTGACCCATAGTCTCTGTGGTAGTGACTTTGAATGTAGCATGTAAGATGCCATCTCTTTTAGAGATCTATTTTTCCTCTCAGCAATTTTTTTGTTGTTGTGGACTATAGGAAACCATGTGTTGCAATTGAATCATTGCCTCATGAAAATGATTATGGATCTAACGATTGACATACTCTCCCTCGTTATCAATTCGGAGGACTTTGATTTTCTTTTCGGACTATGTCTCAACAAGGGCTTTGAAATCTTTGAGGTGTTGAAAGACCTCGGATTTTTTCCTCAAAAAGTAAATCCATGTGAAACCTGAGAAATCATCAACAAAAATGAGAACAAATATCACTTTTTTGATTGATGGATGTGGAAAAGGAACCATGAGGTCACTATGGATCAGATCTAAAGGAGAGGAAGATCTCTAAGTATTTCCTTTGTTGAATTTCTCTTGAGGGTGTTTTCCAAGAACACATCCCTCACAGATTCCTTTGGAGAAATGGATGTCTCGTAGACCATCAACCAATATTTTCTTGATAATTTGTTTCATATATATGAAATTCAAATGCACAAACCTTTCCTGTCATATCCTACTACTTCCATCAACATGGGTAAGCAGTAAAGTAGAATCTGGTTCAATAAATTCAGAAAATCTATACAATCTAGATTGATGATTTACCTCACCGGTAGCAACCCTGGAATTGATTTGCATGTCATAGATGTCCACTGCATTTGGTGTGAATATGAGTTTATTTCCGGTGTCGGAATTCATCATCTGATACATGGAGAAAATATTGACAGAAATTTTGGGAACGTGCAACACATTCTCAAAGATTTCATTGGTGAGTTCAATCCTTCTTTTTATAGTGACCTCGACTGGAGAGTTGTCCCCCATCAAAATATGAGGACCTTTGCATGGATCCAATGAAGAATAGACTGCTTTTGTGGAAGCCATTTGATGTTATTCTTTTGAATCTACTATCCAAGCATCAGGAGGGGAGTTGATGGAAATCAAGGCATGACTAGAATTTCCTTTCTTGGGATTTTGATCTTTTGGCTTCTTCTTCTTGGCACCCTCGAGGATGCGATCTCCAAGGTTATTTTGCTGAAGTATTTGAGTAATTAGATCTATTTTTTTCTACATGCATGAAGATTTTGGATGGAATATTTTATGGCAGTATGTGCATTTCTCCCCTTTTCTTCCCTTTCCACCTTTGGATCTAAAGGCATCGGTGAAGGGTTTTGAGTACCCTTCCTTCTTCGGATTTGCATGAGATTTCCTTTTGTCTTTATATTTATATTTTTTTTATGTATGGTTTCCATCCTGCATAGTAAGTGCATGCGCCTTTGGGCCTTTGATTTTTCCCATGTTGATGAGCTTGGTTTGCTCTTGTGTCAGGGATTCGATAAATTCCGCAAGAGAAGGAAACTTCCAGGTGGCTCTAGAGGTGAATTTGACTTAATGGAATGTGGATATGAACACAGAGAATTCAGGATCAAGTTTGGAGATAATGGTGAGAACCATTTGTTTCTCCTCCTTAGATTTATCAACCTCGCAAGCTTTGAGTTGCGACAGTAAATCCTTGAATTTTGTAAAGAAATCTTGGACATTGTCGAAAATATTTGGATCCAAAGTGAGAAATTACACCTCGAGAATGTGTCCCCTTAGCTCATCCTATTTTCCAAATATCCCTTCCAAGGTGGTCCAGGCTTCATTGGGGGTTTTACAGGAATATATGTGAAAAAAGAGATCCGGAGAGATGAGACTGCAAATTGTTCTAAATGCTTCATCCATTCGATTTAGATACTTGTATTTTTCTATGGATAATGTCAGTTGTGTGTCTGTATTCAAGGTTAAATTGTACAATACTTTGGTTTGGAGATGTATGATTATTCTCTCCTTCCATGCAAAGTAATTGTAAGGTGTAAGAATGAATTCTTTTGGGAATTCCATTTTTCCGTTGTCTTCAATCTTTGGTACCTACAAAAAATAGTTTGGTGTAGCTTTGCTTAGCAGTATGTCGGCTCTGATACCATGTAAATGTGTTGAACCCACACAAAATATATCTAGCTAGAAAATACCACACACATTTTCAAAGAGAAATTGAGAAAGAAGAAGCAAGAGAGAAAGAATGGAAGAATTCTCATTAACTGTAATGAATAATGAATAATTTACACATGATATACTCTATATAACTCAACCAATGTGAATTAGAGGTGAATCCAATGCACCATAGTGGTGGTATAGAGTGATATGGACACACACCAGCAGTTACGAGAGTGAACTTCCACCTAGTCTAGTCTCTTGGGCAGTTACGGGAGTGAACATCCACCTAGTTGAGTTAACTAGTCTACCAGTCTTCAGTTAACTGACTGAAATGGAGTGAAGTGAGGAGGAGATTAGGGAATCATGGGTAATTCTCTAGTTTGGTGATGATACCAAGGCTAATGCACATTATTTGGTGATTATCCCAATGTTGCATGGTGACAAAACTAATGCAGCATCTAGACTCCACTCAACTAGTCAAACTAAAGTGAAAACTGAAGAGAATATTCTCCCTAGAGGAATATTCTTCCTAAAGTATAGGAGATTGGATAATGACTAATAATGACTAATAAACAAGGAAAAATAAATCCTAGTTTTGTGTGAAGTAACTCCAACGTATTCAATAGTACCAAAATATACCAAATTGTCGGAATTGTGGCCTATATAGCAGGCATAAACTATAATGCCCCATTTTGACTTAAGTAGCTAAACTACATTATGACCTATTTGTATTTCATTGCTTATTGTCTATGGAACACTATTATAACAATGGAATTTTACTATATGGAAATNAGAGAAATTGAGAAAGAAGAAGCAAGAGAGAAAGAATGGAAGAATTCTCATTAACTGTAATGAATAATGAATAATTTACACATGATATACTCTATATAACTCAACCAATGTGAATTAGAGGTGAATCCAATGCACCATAGTGGTGGTATAGAGTGATATGGACACACACCAGCAGTTACGAGAGTGAACTTCCACCTAGTCTAGTCTCTTGGGCAGTTACGGGAGTGAACATCCACCTAGTTGAGTTAACTAGTCTACCAGTCTTCAGTTAACTGACTGAAATGGAGTGAAGTGAGGAGGAGATTAGGGAATCATGGGTAATTCTCTAGTTTGGTGATGATACCAAGGCTAATGCACATTATTTGGTGATTATCCCAATGTTGCATGGTGACAAAACTAATGCAGCATCTAGACTCCACTCAACTAGTCAAACTAAAGTGAAAACTGAAGAGAATATTCTCCCTAGAGGAATATTCTTCCTAAAGTATAGGAGATTGGATAATGACTAATAATGACTAATAAACAAGGAAAAATAAATCCTAGTTTTGTGTGAAGTAACTCCAACGTATTCAATAGTACCAAAATATACCAAATTGTCGGAATTGTGGCCTATATAGCAGGCATAAACTATAATGCCCCATTTTGACTTAAGTAGCTAAACTACATTATGACCTATTTGTATTTCATTGCTTATTGTCTATGGAACACTATTATAACAATGGAATTTTACTATATGGAAATGTGGACCTACATATATGTGAATATTATGATTAGTTAGTGTTTATTTGACTAATGATCAATGTTGTGTGATTTGCTTTTAGAATTGCAAGTTTTAAATGAAAGATTTTGGTACATGGATATCAGTTTGAATGTTATGTTTTGACAAATCAATAAGTGCCATTCACATGATGAATAACTAGCTAGTTTACATTGTTCATCAATTAGTAACATGGCAATCACATATCAATAATTCTATGATTATGCATGATATTGTGGTGTACACTAACCTACGGGTCAAATTTGTTATGAAATAGTTATATAAGTGTGATTCTAAAATGGAAAATGCCATGGACATCGAATGAGAAATTGTACTATAGGAAGCATTATTTTTCTATTTATTCATTAGTTCAATTCATTTCTATGATATTTGGGTAAGTGAAGTTTTTCTAGGTAGCACGGTTACCCAAACTAGATATTCGATGACAAATATATAAGAAAAATAATAGTGCTATAGTATGGTCAATGATAGGGTGTTTTCCCTAGTTATATAAGGAGGGGTGGAGGTATTGCCCATTTTTTATCCTTCGAAAATTGGATTCATGGGAGAGTTGTGTTAATCCACGCCCCCATAGGCATGTGATGATGATTGTCACTTTCCTACTAGGGAAGCTTGGTCAAGGTTGTTGACACTTTCTCTTATATTTTTTATCTAGAATTAGGTCAATATAGTTAACACTCTAGCATAGTCTAGCAGAGTAAATGATAGGATGTGGAATATGGAAGTAGGTTACAGAGGAAGGGTGATTTAGTGTAGTTGAGAGTGTTGTTGGGAATTGGTAATGTAAACTTAGTGCCTGACTTATTCCACTTTTGTGTATTAAATTCTTTCCTAATTCCGTTATGATGATCTAGGTGTAATGTTCAATTCATTTTAAATTGTTGTGATTGATAAATTATTGTTTGTCTGTTAGTATATATTGTTGATTAACGCGTTATGGGATTTATTTTACTACCTACATGGTTGCGAGCATATAGTAATTATGCATTAGATGTGATGGTTGTTATCCTTAGTACACACATGAGCTATGTATAGAACATCTATGTATACATACCTTGCATGTGTATCCTAGTACTATTATGATGTATACTAGTTAATATAATATTATTATTTATGGTGTGTATGTGTGTGATGTTGTAGTATAAATTAAATTAAAAGACTTCAATATTACTTATTAAATTAATTGAGTTATTTCAGGATTTATTGTCTTATTTTGGTTATGAGAAAAATTGATTTCCTTAGATTGATTTTCGTTTATTAATATATATATATCATGTTAGGGAATAAATCTATGGAACTTAAATTGACCTACCCAACTTAATTTTGGTTTAATGAAGTGGATAAGATGTATGGGAATCAATCAAATATAGATGTAAGGGAAGGATTATTTTATGATTGTTGACCTTCCTAATATCTTTATGAAAAATCTAGGAAGGAGATGGGGTGAAGGATAAAGGAAACTTCATGGAAAAGAAGAGAGGGTTAGGAGATTTGGGGGGGAATTAGTGGGTTGAAGGGAAGGAAAACTTGGGATGTGGAAAAAATGAACTATGAGATAGAGTAAATTTTGGGACTAAAATTGAGATATTGGTGGATTGTGTTGTTTTGGCGATTTGGGCATGGAGGGCTAGGAAACCCTCCAAGGTTTCCTACAGCTAGGGAACCGAAGAGGCTATTCCTAATTGGTTGGGAGGAAAATCCACTTTTGGGAAGTCATATTTGCAAAGGAGGAATATATACATGGAGATGGACTAAATCAAAACAAACATAAATTAAGAGGTATTCTTCATTATCATGTAAAATTGTCGTTAATTATTAAATTGTATTAATTTCTAGATCAATTGTGATATTCTGCTATAAATTGTTGAAATTATGCTATACGAGATAACTATTTAGAAATGGTTAGATTATCTTGAAATGAAATTTAAGTGCATTTTTATAGAAGAAATTGTTTTTTCTTGAACAATGGATTTCAGTCTCATTCTAGAGAGTTACAAAAGAGATAGAAATATAAAATTTACAACACCCACTTGGACCCATGAATATAATGTCCACCTTTGGATTACAAAAATCTAGTATCAGGATCATAACTCTTAAGTGTTTGTAAAGGATATTACACATGGTATTAGAGTTCTAGTTTACAAATTGAAGCCCAGAGCTTATATACCTACTTGACAAAAAAAAAATACAAATTGTACCAGAAAATTGAACACATCCCATAATATTGAGGAGGGCTTGCAACTTGGATCTAGGTTCCATATTACATGGAAGATAATTTTGCAGCCCTAAAATTTGGTTGGAAGCAACCCAAAAAACCTAAGAGAAAAACTAGAAGAGAAGAGAAGAAGAAGAAGGAAAAGAATCACATGCATCTATTAAATCCACTTGTTCACCTTATTCAAGCCACCTATATAGGTTTCTTGCACAATTGTGAAATGCCTCACCTATAAAAGGGACAAAGACAAAAATTAGAGTTATATAAGTTATTGATGTGACAAAAATTATTAATATGTTTAAACAAAATGAAAATCGATATTCATATATATATATATATATATATCTTATTATTATTAGAGAAAACCTAGGGTTTACTCTCTCTCTCTCTCTCTCTCTCTCTCTCTCTCTCTCTCTACACACACACACACACACACTCGTTTTATATAGAAGGCGAACAATATTTTTTTTAAAGAAAAACAAGAGTGTGTTGTTTTTTGGGGATTTAGTATTTGAATATGTGTGTGTAGCAAAATAAATCAAACTTAAATTAAAATAAATAAATAAATAAAAACAAAAAAAAATAGTTAAAAATAAATTTAAAAATTTATATGCAACCATGGGAGGGCCATGGAACTTGGTCTCACATCCACACGGCCAAGCCCTCCACCACTACTAAAAAAAAGGAAATCACATCAACCCTCTATCACAATATGTTGGACAACAACCACTTAGTCAAGAGTCTAGGAAGAGATAGCATACTGAATGAGATGAGGAAGAGGTACCATACTTTCTCAACACCAAAGTGTGGTAGCTAGTTGGCCAAGCCCTTCTAAAATAGATTTATCCTATCCCCATATGAAACTATGTGTGACCCTCCCAAACTGCAAAAAAAAACCTAAGTAGCAATAAGTATACCCTACACCGAAGCCAAGGTCGATCCTTGTGCATGAAAAAACCATGATAAAAGGTGGATATATCTTAGGATGATCCCCAAAAATGCCTCCAAAATAAAGATACAGTGTCAAAACATGAAAACATCTTCCTGAAATGCCACATGTGTGGGTGTAAGAAGCTCCAAGGAGGTGACATTATCCTTTAAATGGGTACAAAGGTATCCTCACATCATGTATATCCCCAAAAGGTGAAAAGTACCTCCAAAAGTCATCTCGCCTCATCAAGAAGGACACATCCCCTCATCCAAAGATGTCAACTCATCATCATAAGTGCTAGGTCAGATAAAGCATGTTCCCATCATACTCAAGGGTGACATCATCCTCTATATATGAAACGTCTAGGGTGGAAGCCACAATGTCATCAAGAAGGAAGGCCCCATAACCTCTCCATAGAGGTATACCATCATCATCACATGCCACATCATGAATCCAAGCCACAACATCCTCAAAGGGGTGCAATGTCCAAGGTGTGGTATTTCTTCCCTCTAGATGACACATCAAGGTATATGTGCAACGTCTTAGCTCATCAATACAATGTCCCAAGTCCAGGAGGCGTTGGAAGGGGTCAAAAGGCATGTCAAGTCATCATGTAACTCAACACTCATCATCAAGGATCTAATGACCTCCTTACAATGTGCAATGTCCAGGGTAGAAGCGTCAAAACTTCCTCTGTAGGACCATCACATGGGGTTCATAATTATCAACAAAGGGCTCATAGAATCAGGTAAGACCAACCAATATAGATACACGACTCATTAGAATCATAAAAAGTAAGTCACAGTTTAATACAAAATCTAGATAAGCAATTTACATTAGGTATCTTCTTCAAACTTCACACTATCTTAAGACTTTATGCAATTTTCCAAGTTTAGGTATGGGAGGACCATCACAAGACCTTATTAGGTGTGCCAATACCCAAGTAGAGGAGTAGTTCCAAAGAAACCCATCAAAGTGTAAGTACAAATGAATGATATGATACGAGGTTTACTTCATGGTCATGGTGTCATTAACATGCAAGACGACATGTGAGGTTCATATCCATGAGAGGCTATGTAGAGGGAGTGATTGGTGCATTAAGTTACCCTTTCCTTGGAACTATTTATTTCCACCCCTATTCTTTCCTTTTGATATTCATTAATTCTTTGCAAGACCCTTTTCAGGTTATTTTACTAGGATTCAATTACGTCATTTTCATTTAAAATGCATTTAGTGCATTAGGACTGTAACATTCCCCATCTTAACTAAGGAACATTACCACGTGGAATGCATATAAAATTAAACTTTTTATGCTAACTAATCATGTAGCTTACCATATATGGGAAAACATACAGTTTTAACCATGTTTCAATACCATGAACTAGATGCAAATACAACATTCTAAAATAAACATAAAATGTAGATAATAAACTCAAATACATTAGCATATAAATCATTCTCAAATACAGAGTTAATACACAACAATTAAACTCATATTGCAACACAAAAACAAGGTAAACACTTATCTCTTAAAATACGTGTGTAATCAGTTTCTTGGGACAAACGTTCCACCCAAGCATATTCTTGTTATTCCATATCTCAATAGAAAATTACCCCTGAGCTCGGGCTAGAAATCCACAAAAGAGAGTGGTCTCTCATTGTCTACTCACAACTCAAAAAATCCCACAACCCACTAGTATTCTCCTACAGCTATCCCAATTTTTCACTAGCTCTCTTCTTCTCAACCTGCCCAAACAAATGAATGTACCCCTTCATTTCTATCATTACATTGAGCACCCCATTCATTTATCAGGGTCTCTCTAGACCAAGTAACGAGGAATCTCTCTACTCAGAAACTCAAGGGAGCTCACTACTAGGTAAAATACCATGAAAATATCAACAGTCACTTGTTATTACAATGTAACTCACACAGTAATCCACTCTTTAGGCTTGAAAACTTGGCTCTTCAGTTTTCTTCTCCAAATGCAATCCAGAATTCACCCTCCATGGTTTCTCCATCTCCAATTATCTTCTTCCTTATTCTCTATTTCTTGTTCATACCAAAACATGACAATCCAAAAACTTCATATTTCCACCTACGAATTTCCTCTCTTTGCTTGCTTGCTTGAATTAAACACTTCCCTGAGTTGATTGTACTCATCCCCAATGACCCCAATAATTATTGGATGTGACTTCTCACACCCACTCTCTTACATGCATTCATTGATTGTCTTTGGGAACATTCAACAACAAAATAGAAGGTTCATATACCAATAGTAATTTTAGGAAGTGGGTTGAATTAATAGACATGGGTAATTCCCCCTTGGACCCCTCTCTTATACCTTCTCTTAGACCCTCCCCTCTCTCATGGATTAATCATCCCCCATCTCTATCCATGTCCCCCAACAACTGACATCACATTTTATTTATTAAAATTCAGAAATACAATTCGCATATACATCGCTTGGTTGTGGCCACATTTATATCTGCATTATGCATTAATTAAATTGGGGATTATAGTGGGGACATTTCATTCCCCCTCCCCTACAATTGTGCACCGTCCTCAGTGCATAAAACCATGCCTAAATATATATATACAAACCTTACATCATAATACTTAAAAAAAAACAATAATTTTGCAATTCTTATACTCCAACAACAATTTCAACCATATTCTCTCATTCTTATCAACCCAATGACCCAAGGAGTACACCCCCTTATTTTCCCTCATTCCATTTGGCCACATCATTTTTTTATCATGGATATTAGTGCAGGTGACTAAGAATTCTGAGATGTGGTTTCAGAACCACTAGCTTCCCAAAAATGGAGTCTTGCATTTTTAGCTTATGTTTCCTTCAAAATTGACAAAAATTTGCAAGTTTTACTCCAACATAATTTATTCGTGCTCCCATGTTTCATCTTCGGTGTTCCTGTTCAAATGATCACCAAGTGAGAAAAATGGAGACCGCTCTGCATACCCTGTTGGGTTCCTCAGGGCAGAACATCTGTGGCAGCAAGGGGTTAACAGAAAGACAAAAACTGAATACAATCTAACTAACAACTGAAAGCAAATAACAATTCGAAAATAAACAAAAACATCAAACATAAGACAAGGGAGTCGTCAATGGTTCCAGGCTTGATCTATTAGTGAAACCAGAGCACACGTTGAAGACAGAGATAGGGGTTCCCTCTCCCTCCAGCGGAAGGTCCTTCGGGGCCCTCAACACAATGCTTTCCTTACAAAATGAATAGAACTGAACTGAGTGGTGAAAGAACTCTGGGTTAGGCCGCTGATGGATAGCTTGTCAAAGACTGAGCTCTGAATCATATGGACAGCGTAACTTTGCTTTGAATTCTCTCCTAAAACAATGAGTCTTCACAGCTATTTATAGCATTTTTCCAGGCGGTCACGTAACCAACTTCCGGTGTAAACACGGACCTGTTTAGGGTTCACTTGGGTCATTAATTCGCCGAATTTGCAGAGCCGACCCTGATTTGAGGGTCAAATCATCTTGGGGGCTGGTCCATAAGCGGTCGGGAGGCCGACTTGTGCAATTAATGCGCCGTATTAGCAGATGCGCGGCTTTTTGTGTGGACAGTCGCGCGTCGGGCGCGTATGCGCGCATATCACGTTTTTGTCCCGCGCATATGCGCGCGCATCAAGCTGCTGTAAAGCGCCCTTCAATTTTTGGTTACTTTGTATAGTTTTTGACCCTTCTTGAATGCTATGAACTTAATTCAGTGCCATGAATGACTTCATTGCTGTTTTGATGATGTGGAGTTCTTGTCGCCATGTGCAAATGAAATTTCAGTGATAACAGATGCCCCCTGATGGATGAGGTTAGGAGCATATGTATAGCCGAAATCCATCAATGTTTCTTCTACTGAGAATGTTGTTTGTAAGGGAAAGCAATAGTGGGACCCTTCGAAGCGATCCGTTAGAGGAAAAAGGAACCGGTATCTCGACCTTCTAAGAGACGTGTATGAAAAAATATACAACTGTGTACAAACGAGGCGGGCATGCCCCATGCTCGTGTCATGTAACTCTGAAAAAAGATGATGGAAGTGTTGGTGTAAACAACTGCAGCGCCCTCAGGGGCGGTAAATGATAAAGGCAGAAGACAATTCTGCAACGGAACATACTTTGAATAACAGGCAATGATCACTTGTAAGAAGCAGTGACGATGATGTGGGCATTGATGTCCCTACCAAGTTCAGAGGTCTTCGGCAAATGACAAAACGAACTGCAATAGTCGCAAAGTAAGACCCATCATAACATGAGGGAGTGTTGGCGTCGACTGTTATGGGGGACAACGACAGCAGGGAGCAATGTTGTTTCTCCCTGTGCCGTCCGAGATCTCTCATTAATTAGAGAATGAGAATCAAGATACTGTCTCCCTTCTGGAAAAGTGTGTTGATGTCGACAAAAAGGGGGACGCGACTCCCAGAAGCAAAAAAGGTGCTCTGTGGAATCTACTGAGGTGAGGAAATCGCAGAGGTACATGGACGAAGTCAAGAAGTGGGATGACTCAAGACTGCCCTTAGTTGGAGGATAT
>SNQJ01S0246206.1:3053-13142 GCA_010110895.2 Picea sitchensis | reverse complement strand
TTATCTATATACATTAATACATGTATACATAAACTTATATAAACCTCTATCACCCCTATCACCTAGCCCTTATAACCCAAAACCATAATAACTCCTTACGCATATTTCTTATCAGCTAACCATTATAACCCTAAGCACTTATCACCCCAAAATTTGACCCATTTAACCTTTAATATCAATCATTTATAACCAAGTGCATAACCCCTTAAATCCCATATCTCTATAACCTCTAACACATGCAACCCATAAAACCTCATTCTAACCCTTATAATGCCCAAACTTTAAGTTTAACTCATAACCCTTGATACTTGCAACCTCTTTATCTGTTAACATTAATTATCTCTAATACTTATCCTCATAATTCCTAACCATCGACCATTAGAAACCATAACAACTAATCAATAACCCCTAAAGATAAATTACCTCTAATTCATAAAACCCTCCAAATCCAAACCACTAACTTTTGATCCATATCATTCTTGAAACCTTTAATTCTTATAATCCTCTTACCCCTAAATATATAATTTAACACCTCACCCATATTCCATATAAAAATTATACCCACTAATCCCTTGAACCCCTAATCACTTATCCTCATAAACCATAATCTTTAAAATCCTTAAAAAACACCTAAACTAAATCCTTTGATCTCTATATACCTCAACCCCTTTAATATATTTTACCCCTAATCCCTATAAACCCAAATTCTCAACCCCTAAACATTATCTCATAACTGTTAGAATATGATTGATGTGCTCATTTAACCATAGACATTATCATTATTGTCACCCAACCATAGGCTGAAGCCACCCCGGAGCACCTTAACCTTGACAGAGAATCATTCCGGAAGAAAACCCTAGGCTAGATAGAAAAACAAAGGGTGACACACCTTTCTCCAAGGATAACACACCAAGCAAGATCTGATCAGAGATTCCAAACCATAACCAAGAGATAGTCCAAGCCAAAACTGAAATCTGCTAGGTACAGTAGCTCCAACGACAACTCTCCTCCAAACTTGCGCAAAAATTGGCCAACTGCAGTGTGCACAAGTGTTGCTTCTGCAGTTATCAGAATGCCTTCTAGAATGAAGATTGGCCTCCTGTATTCATACTAAATTGGCAAAATGCTTGGGTTGACTTCTCATTTTGGGTGCCTATTTACTTAGTATACAATATTTTGTTTAACCAACTTCTTCTCTTGGAGGCTAATAACCTAATACAAGTTATTCTCTTGAGTCGAATTGTCTTTTGGGGTTATTCACCAACTAATTAGGGTTTCTTCTTGCTTCCTGAAATATTCTATTCTCGTCAGGTTTACACGTGGAGGTAATAACTCCTGTAGATACCATAATATCAACACTCCCTCCTAGCTAGGGAGGTATTGAAGGTAATGGTATTGAGCACAAACATACCATTAACTCGATAGCATCAACATAGTTGTATAGACTATATCATCACTAGATCATGAGCACCATCATCACTATCAGTGTCATCAGCTGCATCATCTCTCAAAACCATACTCCATCTGAGTAATCAGACATGATGTTGGATAAGTCACTCACTCCACATAGTGACACAATAACCATTCTTCTAATCTGGACATATGTACTGGAAGAATAAATGTCCTATACTATTTTCCATCTCGAAAATATCTATCCATTAATCATCCATCTAGCTAATTAAACATTTTTCAACACTATCGATAGTCAGCAAGGAAATCAGAACAATGTCATTCAATAGAACACAACTGTGTCTATCCATAGTAGTACACAACCACTATCCAGTGGTACACTACCACACCAAGTAGCAGACGGATATTTGATCAGTGACATATTGTCACAATCAGTGGAACACATCCACCACAATAGTATACATCTACTATCCGGAGACATACAGTCTCCATAACAATCATATCATCTGATATCAACTTGCACAAAAAGCATTGTTATGATATAAATTGAGTCATCTAGGCCATTCGTCCACTCACATCTGTGAGATATGGAAGAGAATCTACCCTCAGAAGGTAAAACATCAATGATGAGCTATCTGGACTATTCTTCTTAAGCAAGGAAGAATAATTGTCCCAATCTCCCGATAATTGATATGCGAAATGGCACTACTCCGATTGACTGTTGGATCTACTATGCATCCAACGACTGAGGCTCCTCGCAATGGTAGCTTTCCCCTTGGACCCACTTTGATATGAACTCGGGCTGCAACCATGGGCCCAACTCCTAGGCGCTTCACGATTTCACGTTTCGGGAGTTCGCGTTGTGCTCCATGTTGAGACCTCCTAGTCGCAAAATTGTCATTTCTCGGATCTGGCACCATGTTTCTCTTCGGATTGGACAACCCAGATCATTTCATAACCTCGTGCTTCAGTGATCCCATGCCCCACCCCCTTTTCAATGTGACCTCGGGTTGTGTCCATGGGCCCAACTATTTAAGTGCTTCACAATTTTGTGTTTCAGGAGTTTGCGCCTTGCTCCATGCTGAAACCTCTGAAATGTTAAATCATGATTTCTCTTATCTACTGTCACGTGCTCCTCTAGTTGGACGACCCAGATCATTTCACGAGTTCGTATTTCATGAATCCTCATAACTCTGTCCTCTTACTTTCCCAACTTGTGAAATCATGAAAAGCTGATCCAACAGTCTAAACTTAAACTTTGCTTGTCCATTGATCTCGGGCCTTTTCCTTGGCACTAAACTTTGAGCAACTTTTGGATCTTGAATACCCACGAACCACCGATCTGATTTTTCGGATGGATCCGACGACCAAGACTGAGCCTCTGTTTGATGTATTTTCATCCACTAGGCATGTGTGCGCCTTTGCACAATCACACCCAAACTTTGGATGAAGAAAAATTGTTGGTTTTTTAAGCCCACTTCTTTTGCATTTGGTCACCCAATGGCCAACTCCAAAGGAAAACATCCCCCCTGCAAAAATATGTGATAACACAAGGAATTAAGTACATTCTACAAGTATGAATAGGGGTGTTGAGGTCAAACAATTGAATAATCCATCGATTATGATAAATTGATGTATTCCCAACTGTCGATGGTAGGAGAACCTACCACTGATGACTACAAGCCTCGAGGTACTCATAGGAATCTAGGTCTCATTTCCAAAATATATGTCCCAGAGTCCATGGAAGGAGACCCATTGAAAGGAGATCATTAGGGCATCTCTCATCATCCAACACGAGGTACAAAGAAATAACTTTATGATTATGAGGAGCTTAGAAGAATAAGATGTTCACAAAGCAATGACCATGTGCATCTCTTGCATGCACAAGATTCAAGTAGTGCACGAACGATACCCTCTGAATAACAACCAACAAGGAAAATTGTCAACAAAGGAGAGGAAAGCACCAACAAGGTTAATGGAATCCAAGACACTGCATGAATCCCAATGTGTGAATAAATTTCTTGTCGTCAAACACAAGGGAAACCCCCTAGTCAACGACCAATGAGGAAATGTCATCTGTTTGGTTCAAGGTTAACTACCCATAATGAAAGTAGGCACATGGTGCACATTAGAACAACAACTTGATGTGACTTTGAGATACAATGAGGATATGGCTGACATATGGAAAACTCAGGAAACGTAGACTTGATAATGATCATTGATAAAAAAAATTACGATGCAGGAGGCATCAACAAACTCTTTGTAGGGACTGAAAGAATAACTAGTCAGAGGATTAAACTCTAAGTAATGAGCTCAACTTCCTAAGGTCATGCTATACCCAAAATTTGGATGAAAGTGGACTCAAAAGTTTGTTCTCTACTCAAAGGAGACACGACTATTTTCGACATGATAAAATATTCTTTTCCCACCCATATTTTTTTTGGTTTTTTCATAGGCAAAGAAATGTTATGATATAGGAGAGGAAACGAGTGTTGCGAGTAAGAAACTAGTTCCAAGAAGCAAACCATACCTATTCCCAATGAAAGGAAGTGTATGTGGGGCATGTAAACTTGGGGGGATGATTCCTCTAAGGGTACATGGTGTCAAGCTGCAAAGGATATATGGAAGGCATTGCTTGGCTAGTTATGAAAATTGAGGAGGTAAGAGGATTATAATGAGAAAGAGGGAACATACAATAGGATCAATAATGCAAGTAGGATGATGGAATGCAATTACAACTTAACTCCAAAAAAGTCATTTTTCATAGATTTAGTCCCTTAGGCCCAAAAGAGTATAAAATAATACCCAGGAGAACTCTTCCAACCAATGGTTACTAGAGCATTCCTTTTTTGTAAGAAGTCTACTTGGTCCGAAAAAGGGTTAAACTTATACCAAATAGACATCCTTTCAAAACCATTCAACAAGTGTGAAAGAGACAAGTTCACTCGACAATAATTTCATTTTTTTTGGAGTCAGAAAAGAACTTAACCAAGACCTAGGGGGACTCCCATAGGTAATGGTCAGAATGTTTATGAGTAAGAAAATGGGGTTCAAACACAAAGTCATATTGGGACTATAAGGAGCTCTCAGTCCTATGGAATAATTTTTGCATGGGCACCAAATGACACAAAGGTTCTAACTAGGGCACCCATGTTTGGTAAGTCTGTACCACTTAATAATGACACTTCTAGTAGCAGTGAGAAGGTTCCATGTCGCTAATAAATGGGTTCATACCTAGGGTGCATGGATCACGGTCATAAGATGATGCAAGAATAAAAAACATAGTAAAAACCTATCCTATATGTCGGTAAAAGAGTATACCTGACGAAGGCATGAACAGGTGGTAGGATGATGGAAGCCATAAAAAGTCTTGGAAAAAACCACTAAAACGGAGTCTTTCCACTGCGCTATTAGTACACAAGGTAAAAAAATAGAAAATAACTATAGAAAGTGGGTAAAACATTTCTACTAATAGTAAATATATAACATTTTACCATACCATTTGAGTTCTTTAACCCACATAGTGCATTTTAGGCCATTTTCCCCACAATATTCAAGCATTGATTGTGGGAGCTATGATCAACAAAATCAAAAACCACATGGACCAAGTAAGTGCCCATCCCCTCTCCTTCAATTTCAATGGTTTAAATTCCATTTTTAGTCCCCATCTTTTAGTATAAGAGGATGCTATATGGAAACTAGGGTGTACGCAGGTGACATATCATCGTGTCACGTATACGACCCCATATACACGGGAAAAGGGAATATTGCATGCGTATATGAATCTCTATATGCAATTGTTATCAAGTTAGCCCGTGTACAAGTTTGTGAACAATATTTTGTAAGGGATTTAACTCAAAAAATGGTTTCTCCTTTGCAGGATGGTTATTGAATGGAGGGAAAGGGAGGATGAGGAGATAGATGCAACAATGGGAAGAGATGCAATGGCGCAAAAATATTTAAAATGATGTGGCCTTTATAAATTTTGGGCTCTCAAAGGAACAAGGGATCAAGTGAGGTTAAACCAGTTATTAGTAAACTACTGGGATCTGAAGACAAAGTCCTTCAATCTCGATGGACAACCTTTGAGGATTGAAGTAGAAGATATTTAATTTATCACAGGATTGTCTCATTGGGGTGAGGTAGTGAATATAGAGGCCTGAGGATCTTGGGGTGGTATGACTATGGAGGCATACATTTCCACCCACTATGTTCTAGGCACAGATAAAGTAGGGATCCAACTCCCTATCAGGGAGATTGAGAACCTGAGTTTAAATATTGCCATGCTTGTATTCACATGAATTCCGGGGTCGACCACATTTCACCAGGAATCAAGGCCACTCATATTCTACAAGATGGAGTGTTTAAAACCCATTGTTTATGATTAATGTACCTCATTGTTCGCTAACAAGAAGAGTCAGTTAACGAACTACACATAAGGGAGAATGAGAAATTTTGTATTTTCATCCAGACTTTGTAGTTTTTTGTTTGAGAGGGTTCCAAGTTTGAGGCATAGAGTAGATATTACTCCACACAGACTACGCAATTCGACCATGTCACAGTGGACCTACATGATGAGGCAACCAGGAGGTGGTAGGGTGCCAACCCCCTACAATGGTGAGTTCTTTTTCTAGTGGCACCGCCATGTCATAGCCATTGACAACTATCATTACTAAGGGAGCGAATATAGAAGGGATCCTAACATGCCTCTGCCACCAGGTTTCACCTACGATGTATTGGTAAGAAATGTTTTTATATATTTCATTTTTTTGTGTTTTTCAATTTTGATAAAGGAAAAATAAAAAACAGAAATATTTTTGCATGGTATCAAGTATTAACAATTGCTTTGTTACATAGATGTAGGTACATGATCCAAAGAGGTATTCCCATGACATCGATGAAGGGACCGAGGAGATAAGGTAGCAGTTGATATCACCCCTGCCATAGGTCAATTATGTGGCGTTGTCTCCCATAAATTCAACTTCTGATGACTTAGATCCGGTAGTTGACATGGTGATCTCCTCGGTAGGGCTATTGGAGCCTGGTCTCCTTACCCCTGCCACAACCCTTGACATGTGTTCCTTCTGGAGCATTCTTCTTCCATCCAGTGAAGATCTCTTGGAACCCATCATCGAGTTTTGTCCCTTGACATGGTGTCCTTCCAGAGCGTTATCCTCTTGGAAGACATGATCAAGAAGAATTTATGAGCATAGTTTATCTTCTCTGTGGCAAGCTCGTTAAAAAATGAAATAGAGGCTACGAGCATAATTTCTCTTCTCTGTGGAAAGCTAATTAAAAAATGAAACAAAGTTTACGAGCATAGTTTTCCTCTCTGTGGAAAGCTCATTAAAAAATGAAACAGAGGTCATGAGCATAGTTTTTCCTCTCTGTAGCAAGATCATTAAAAAATAAAACAGAAATATGGGGATTGAACCCAGAACCTTGAGCATAGTTCTTTTCCTGTGACAAGCTCGTTAAAAAATGAAATAGTCACCTCTTCTATCAAGTCGAGTCTTTTTCTAGATCTCATAGATGTCGAGTCGAGTCTTTCATTAGGTCTCATATTGGAACCTTCGTTTCATCCACCCTTATCCTTTTTCTCCATCTAGTACATAAATTGGTGACAACCTGAAAGTCGGTGAATGAATTGAAGTTTGGGGGGCATGTCTCCAGCCTTTGATGATCATTCTGGAGTTAGGTACCAACCATCCATGGGTATCCCAACCTTTGGAAATTACGTTGGGAATTTACAAGTATAGTTTAATTTTGTTTCAAGCTTGTTTCAAAATGAAACCAATACTGAGCTTAGTCTTTGTTCTTTCTTGTGCTCGAAGAAAGATGAGAGTGTAACCGAGTATAATTTTATCACTTTTTCAGAATCGTAAAGGTTATATGAAAAAGGAACCCCTTGGAGTAGTCCTTAATCTCTTTTCAGACTCTCTAAATGTGAAAAGGCTGTTGAGTGATCTTGTTTCCTTTCCCACTCGTTAAAAGGTTTGAAAGGGCGTCTTTCGAGTGATAATTTATCTCTTTATCATCCTTGTGATACTAAAATTACAAAAAGGGACAATCATGGAGTTGTCGTTAAGTTCATTTTAGAATCTCTAAACATGAAAAATCACCGAGTTTACCTTATCTGGAATCATTAAAAGAATCATGCATTGAAGGGCCCATATGGGACCAAACCCTTACTTCTTCCAGTTCATTAAACAAAGAAAGAGGGACTTACTAAAGGTGAGTTATATCGAGCATGTTTTATCCTCCTTGATCTTGTTAAACCAAAAAGAGGTACTCGTCTATCTAGATGGGGGAAAAAATTAAAGGAAGCAAGCTAAGAAGATTTTGAGAACATTACCTGTAACTCTTATAGTCGCCCTTGAGCACAACATTTTATCTTTGCATGCATTTTAATCCGCAGAAACTTTGCACTGAACCAATCCTCTAAGTTTCCTTACTCCTTTGGGTCACTCGATGAAAGTCACAGTATCCACTGCATTATCAATTTTTGGTCCATGTCAAGTTTCTCTTGACCTGCCTCAGTGTTCAAGGGAAGTATCTGCCTCAAGAGTCAACCATCACAAATTTTTGTTTCAATACCCATGTCAGTCCATGTTCATTTGATCAACCAATTACATCTATGTGTCAATTTCATGTTAATGATGGGGGATACACCAAGGCCCTCCTTCGAAAAGTCTATTCCTATCGACTTCAACACATTATCCGGGAGCTAGACTTAAAAACCGGTTAGTACCTTGGAACCTACATGCCTCAATGGCAGGCCTCCTTGTGTCCGACAGTGGGTTAACATCATTGACCTCTAATCAAATGATTCCACAGATGTTCAAATTCAGATGATCCATTCACATTCGTTGAAATGTACTAGAGTACCTTGGGAATCATTGACATCAATGGTGATTTCCCTCGCACTTGTTAACGGTTTACCTCATTGACTGGTAATCAAGTGGTTTCTTCCATGTTCAAGATCAAGAAATCTATTCACATGGTTATATTCGTACTACATCGGTATCGGTAAGAAGACCCTGGGTTGAGTCATCACTCTTATATGTACTTTGCCCATGTTGCGATGAAGTTTCTTTTGAACGTTGACACATATACTGTCACATAGATCCACTTTGTATTGGTCCATGGCTATGTCTTGTTGTATCATAGATCCAATGTGTATTTTTCATGGCCACAATTAGTTCATGTCATGAGAGTATAGATCCACATTGTATCTTGGGTGGCTATAACTTTTTGTTAATACAAATATGGATCCGTAGTGTATTTTATGGAGGCCATACCTTGCAAGTCTTTATCACCCAAGCATAGGTATGCATGCCTTGGGTTTGGAACATGTCATAATATTTGTTTTAGGCTTGTGTACATCTTCTACCAGGTTCTCGATGTCCGTACCCTTGCTTGAAAAATTCTACAAAGTACTTCAATCATCAGTTCTCATCTTCTAACTTTGCACTTTGGGGGGGAATCTATTACACATCAAAATTACTCACTTCAATGATGACCCATTATCATCATTAGTAGTGTCACAAGTGTTGCAAACATCATATTTCCATATTTCCTACGTCGTGTCTCTAACAAAATCATAAGGACAATTAAGACACCTTCAAAGACTGGTTTTATAAGGAGAAATCATATGATGAGGAATACAAAGCTTTTTCCATAGAGAAAACCACATAAAAATGAAGTTTGAAGAGAAACACTCCCCTACCCACTGCCAAGGAGTGCTAACACTCCCTAGCCTCCTTTGGGGGAGTGTTGTGTCATTTTGTGACCCCTTCTGGGGGAGCACTAGGATTTTCTAAGAGAATTTTTGGCATCACTCCCCTACCGACTGTTAGGGACTACCAGCGCTCTCTACCCTTCTTTGGGGGAGAGTTGAAATGCTCTATGTACCCTTTTGGGGGAGCATTGGTCTGTTTGAGGGAATCTTTGATTGTTGAGGAAAATCAGGGAAAAACCCCCCTCATCTCTGGAGTTAGTTGGATTCGTATCTGAGGTCAAGGCTGTATCTTAGGGAGGATCCACAACTGATGGAGAAATATCCTCAACCTATCCCAAGAATCTCTAAGGTGGTTGGGCCTCTCCAAGATTATATAAGGAGGCCTTCTCATGGTGAAAGGGACATGGAGAAATAGTAAGTCATCAAACTTATGATATCATAAGGAAGATATCAATGAAGTTACAAGCATTCTGTTGGTGGATCATTTGAGCAAAGGGTCTGGAAAAAGAGAGCTTGGTGAAGCTACTTCATCTACATCATGGTTGTAAGAACTTTGCTTTGTTTTCATTAATATAAATATGTGCTTGGCCTACTTCCTTTAAGTTTGTGTATGTTTCATGAACTTGTTTCTTTTGATAGATATATTATGAGGCTAATCATGGTAGAGTAGGAATGATGTTTCGTTGTTTTTTCTCATTCTATTGCAGGACCTTCTGAAGAAATTGGAGATCAAGATCATACTGAATCGAACAAGGAAAAACGTTGGTAAAGGTATTTACCTTTATTTCTTCTTCCTCCTTTAATATTTTAGCTTCATGAAAAGGAATGTCAGTGTCCACATTAACACCTTTCTGTCTTGGTTATATGGGTCTAGTATCCAAGAGGAAATCCACTTGTCTGCAGGGGGATTCTCCTGTAACAATGGGGACATGGAGAGA
>SNQJ01S0246205.1:0-13142 GCA_010110895.2 Picea sitchensis | reverse complement strand
TAGCCTATCCTATCCTAGCCTAGTCTAGACTATCCTAACCTATCCTAACCTATCCTAGCCTATCCTAACCTATCCTAACCTAGCCTATCATAACCTATCCTAACCTATCCTAACCTATCCTAACCTATCCTAGCCTACTCTACCTAAACTAGCCTAGCCCATGCTAACCTATCCTAATCTATCCTAGCCTATTCTAACCTATCTTAGCCTATCCTAACCTATCCTAACCTATCCTAGCCTAATCTACCTAAACTAGCCTAGCCCATCCTAACCTATCCTTGCCTATCCTATCCTAGCCTATCCTATCCTAACCTAGATTAGCCTATCCTAACATATCCTAACCTATCCTAGCCTATCCTAACATACCCTAACATATCCTAGCCTAGCCTAGCCTATCCTAGCCTATCCTAACCTATCCTAACCTATCCTAGCCTTCTCTACCTAGACTAGCCTAGCCTATCCTAGCCTACTCTACCTAGACTAGCCTAGCCTAGCCTATCCTAGCCTATTCTCTATCCTAGCCTAGTCTAGACTATCCTAACCTATCCTAACCTATCCTAGCCTATCCTAACCTATCCTAACCTAGCCTATCATAACCTATCCTAACTCATTCTAACCTATCCTAACTCTATCCTAGCTCTACTTCTACCTAAACTAGCCTAGCCCATAACCTATCCCACCTATCCTAGCCTAGTTCTAACCTATCTTAGCCTATCCTAACCTATCCTAACCTATCCTAGCCTAATCTACATCTAAACTAGCCTAGCCCATCCAACCTATCCTTGCTCTGTCCTATCCTAGCTCATCCTATCCTAACCTAGATTAGCCTCATCCTAACATATCCTAACTCTATCCTAGCCTATCCTAACATAAATTCTTAACATATCCTAGCCTAGCCTAGCCTATCCTAGCCTATCCTAACCCCATCCCAACCTATCCTAGCCTTCTACCTAGACTAGCCTAGCCTATCCTAGCCTACTCTTACCTAGACTAGCCTAGCCTAGCCTATCCTAGCCTCTATCCTAACTCATCCCATCCTAGCCTATCCTAGCCTACCCTAACCTATCCTAACCTATCATAGCTCATCCTCTAGCTTATCCTCACGCCACTTACCTAGACTAGCCTAGCCTATCCTAACCTATCCTAGCCTACTCTCTACCTAGACTAGCCTAGCCTATCTTAACCTATCCTATCCTATCCTAACCTATCCTAACCTATCCTAACTTATCCTAGAGTACTCTTACTCCAGATGCCTAGCCAAGCCTAGCCTATACTAGCCTCATCCTAGCCTATCCTAATATATCCCGCCTATCCTAACCTATCCTCTAGCTAACTTGCCTAGGACTAGCCTTAGCCTAGCCTCAGCCTATATCCTCGCCTAGCCTATCCCCGCCTATCCTAGCCTATCCTAACCTATCCTAGCCTATGCTACCTGTGCTAGCCCAAATTTCATCCTAACCTATCATCCTAGCCTACTCTACCTAAACTAGCCTAGCCTATCCTAGCCTAATACTCTAGCCTAGCCTATATCATAACCTATCCTAGCCTATCCTAGATTTTCCTATCCCATCCTCTAGCCTAGCCTAGCTCATCCCCGCCTTAGCCTAGCCTAGCCTATCCTAACCTATCCTAGACCATCCTAGCTCAGCCTACTCCATCCTATCCTAGCCTACTCTATCCTAGCCTACTCTTACCCACCCTACCCTAGCCTAGCCTTACTCTATCCTAGCCTACTTCACCCACACTAGCCTAGCCCAGCCTAGCCTACTCTACCTAACCTAGCCTATCCTATTTATAATACTAACCTACTCACCTAAACTAGCCTAGCCTATCCTTAACCCATCCCAGCCTATCCCATCCTAACCTAGCCTAGCCATCCTAACCAATCCCAACCTATCCTAACCTATCCTATCCTAGTCTAGCTCTAGTTTCAATCCTAGTCTAGATCATCCTAGCCTAGCCTAGTCTAGATTATTATCCTAGCCTAGCCTATCCTAGCCTAGCCTAGTCTAGACTTTGTTGAAGAGGTTATAACTAGCATACCCGCTAACTCAAGGCTGAGAACGAAATAAAGATATCCACAAAATGAAACGCCGCAAGTGGGTCGCATACCATTGAATAATATGAAACGCATAACAACCTAGAGACTACTGCATAACCCAGGAGGAAGCTGAAGTAGTGCCCGTTAATAATCCAAACTTGGAAATTATATGGTGCCAGCAATTTTAATATGATTAGGTAAATGTTAAAAAGTAAACAAAGTAACTATGATGCATTCAAAAATACAAGGAAGCTATGAAGAGTAAATCACATTCATTGGATTTGGGAGGACTTACCAAGAATATGCCAAGATCTTCAATTGTTAGCCATCGATTAGAATTCTAGATTAAAAGGTTATTAATCGTGCCCATTTCCAATAGGTATACATCTTTCAAAAATATAATATTTTATTGTATTCCCTTGAGACAATGGATCTAGGAAATCAATTATTTGTTTATTGTAAAAGGAATTGAACTCAAAAATTTATAAGGGTTTTCTCTCTCCACTTGATTATGGCTGGATTTGGTGATTTTCCCCTTGAGATTTGTTTAACATCTTGAAGGAAATGGAAGGTTAGACACTTCTACTATTGTGGCATATGTGCTGGCTTCACTTATTGAAGACTATGGCTATAAATTTCTTGCATCAAATGTATGTGGAAAGGATAAAAATATAAGTAACAATTATTCCTAATCAAGAAGATTGTTCCTTTATTTACAAGAATTGATGTGGTCCATCCCCCTATAAGCATTTGTTTCTTGTTGTTGGAATTTCTTCATATGTATCTTTCTTCTTAATTTGGCTAGACACATACTTACATATCCTTCAATAAATACACTCTCCCACATGTTTGGAATTATTCATTAACTGTGCATTCACAATTTTTTGCATTTTGGTGGACAACAAGAATGATTTTTTTATAGGTTCTTAATTCTAGCTACATTAACTCTTGATATATTAGTTATTTCCATTAATAATTGATTCTTGATTCCACTTTTCCCAATGGACTTGACAAGAGTCTTGATCCTCCCATCACTTCTCTTTTAAACATATACTACAACAATTGTTTTGATAAAATCACCCTTCATTTTCACCTTGAGCTCCTATTGCCTAGGACTTAACAATCCTACCTTAGGGACTCCCCCCTTGCTTTGGAGGAGATATAGCCTAAAGTGTGAAGAGGGTAGGTGAGGTGACATTGGCCTCCCTCTTAGTTGCACATAGGCTAGTGCCAATAATTTGGAAATTAATCTAAAGGTGATCATTTGTGAGGTAATATGATCAATTGTAACACCCATCTAAGATGTTAGGAAATTAATCACTCATTAAATATATATGCATTAACAACTTTGTTTTTAATATAATTTCATTGATTTTCATTTTCAAAACTCTTTACATTTTCTCAATGATAACTATAACAATAATGCATTAATTAAGCAATATGTTAACTCTAATATTTAAAACTTAAAACAAAAGTAAAACAAAATACCAATGAAAATACCTCCTCCATGGTATGTTGAATCTCACCAATTGTAATGAAGCTTTGCTAGTAATAGGAAGATGCTTCCAACCATTCTTTTCCCGATTTCCCAAAGTGAAACAATGTAATCCTCCCACCAACTAGGAGCCTAGTCGTTTCTTCTAGCTCCAAGAAACCTTTCAGCTTCTTGGCCCTCCTCGTTCGGTGGACTCCAAGAACAACAAAGCACAACGCTCAAAGAAAACCATCATAAGAAATATATATTCCAAAGATTTCTACAACCTCTCAGATGATCAATCCTCTCCATTCCCTTCCTCACCAATTATTCTCCCTATTTATCAAGTTTTCCATACACCCTTCCCAGTCCCTTCAACCACCCTCATTATTATCCATCAACCTCCCTTATCTAGATTTTTGGGAAAAGATTAAAAATAAAAATAAAATATATATGACTTTCATTAAAAAAACAAATAAAATGGAAAGTTTTTCTTCTCATGCTAGCTAATAAAATGCATTTGTCAATTTTCCCAAAATGTACATGAAAAACCACCATGCTCATTTAATTCATCATACCAACCATCAATCAAAGTCAAAGAAGGTATTTAATGCTTCTAGACATTTTGTATGCAATATAATTTACATAATCAATAAACATTCAATTAAATAGTTAATAATCTACTTTAATAATTAATACATTAATTTATTGTACTAGTGTACATGTGTAGGGTATGCATGTGTAGCTGACGTATATCATGCATGTACTAACGACAAAACAACCATTTCCTCTAGTGCATAGTTCCTATATGATCACACCAAGACATGTAGGACACCGGATCAACTAATGCATCATTTAATAATCTTAATGAAAAATTACACCAATTCATCAATAAATCATATCACACTTTAAAAATATTAATAGGAAAATGAAAAGAGGGTTTTAAACATGGTAGTAAACAAGTGAGTAAACACAGCTTACATCTTTAATCCCTAATCAATATTCTCAATTAACATCAAAGCATACCTCTCTAACCTACTTCCATCTTCCATCCTATCATTTCCTCCGTTGGACTAAGTTGGAGCACGTAAATAAGGGCTGACCTAACTCCAGATAGAACCCATAAGTGGGAGTGTCACTATCTCGACCAAGCTCCCATCAGAAACCAAGAGTCACCATCACATGTCTAGGGGAGCATGACTTCACACAACCCTCCCACCACTCTAGGTTTCCTCGGAGGATAAACGATGGAAATACTTCCACCCTCCTTATAGAATTAGGGTCAACACCCTACATCATCCCTATTGTGCAACTACTATTCTCAGAGTCGTGTCATCAAACAACCATACTATGTTAAAGGCCCACAAAACCACACTTACTATAGATCACAACAATATTTTGAATCATAAATTAAATAATAAGTACAACTTATAGCATACATACCTTTGATGTATACAATATCCGAAAGTTACTCAACACTATGTCATCATTTGGCTATCACATATCTCACCAACATATATGTAAGTTCACCAATAACTCATATCCATGCAAATACATCACACATTTCATATAAGAATCCTTTTCATTGATATTTCATTTAAGAATCATCAGATGTTTTTTTTACATCATGCCTTGCATCTATTACACATTCAAAACATAACTTGAACCAATATCCATGTACCGAAACTCCTGATTTATTTTTCATGTTTAAACAATCATTGTCATGAGCATAGAACATTAATAATAATATCATATAACACATAAAAATATCTATATGTACAAATATCAAATGTCTAACTCAATCTAATTGACTCCAAACAAATGCAAAGTATTGAATTATTAAGATGATAAACAATGATGTTTTAACTGTCTAAGGCAAAGTATGGGGTGTTACATCAATGAAATAAAATAGTCAATAAGGCAGATAAAAAAGCATTCAATCCAACTATTAAATAAATATAACATTAAAATAATTGTCCTTCAAGATAGGCCAATAGTGACTTCCATAATAATTGACCAAATATTCAATCAACAAAAGTAAAATAAATGCAATATTGTATAGTTTATCATACATATTTGTAAGAAATCATCAAACATCTACTGAAATTCTCTCAAAACCTCTCATCAATCCAACCACACTTAACCCTAGTGGTCAACACTATTCATTTGTATAAATCCAACCATTTGATAAATTTTATATATATCTATGATTAATATGTAAAAACATTGATTCTTGTTCTGTAACTAAATTGAAATTTTTTCAAGTTTTTTTTATTATCGAGCAATGGCTTCCACTCTGGGCCCTTCAGTACCCTTGAAACCCATGTTTGCAAGTCCTTCATCTCCAATGGTTTCTTTTTCGTCCAGCGGTGCAACTCCTTCTCAAAGCCTTGGGTCATCATTTTTCCATCTCTCTAAGGATTCATCTTTAGGCTCCGCTGCCATTCATGGCAGGTCTTTTCATGATGTGGTCAAGAAGAATGCTTTCTCTCCATATTGTTTGGTGCAAGGGAATTTCAATGTTGTTACTCCGTCTTGTTTAGTGCAAGAATATCTAGCTCCTTCCATCCTTATGAGGAAGGATGATATTTCCAAGGTATCCTGCCTCATCTCCACAATGCTTGATGGGTGTTCTGTATGCACTAAAAAACCCTCAATTAAATTGTCAACCCAGTAAGTAAACTTAGAGTTGTAGCACTATATGTGCTACAAGTAAAGACTAGAGGTAGTATAGTCTAACTAAGGAAATGGGCTATATGAGAACCAATCTATTCAAACAAAGGCTATGAATGAACAAACCTTATCAAAGAACTTAAACTATTTACTCTACTTTAACTTTTGAACAATGGACCGATGGATAGTCCTAAGAAAACAAAATTTGAAAACCCTACTTTAAGCAAGTTAACTTAATCATTACAATATGCAAAGGTAAACTATCTATTTAATCTATTTAATAAGCAATAAAAACAAACTAATCTGATTAATCTATTCAAATTAAATGAACAACAACAAGTAAGCAAATAAACAAGCAAGCAACCATCCTATTAAAACAAGTAAACAAGCAATAAACTACCCATTAAAACTAACCTAGAAACTTCTTCAACAGGTAAACTAACAAGTAATCAAATAACTAAACTATGGTAACTTCTACAACAAGTAAAATTAATCAAAATTACTCAACAAGTAACTAATCAAACTTAATACAAGTGAATTTATCTTTAAGAACTTCATAATTACTTCTACTTAATTTAAAGGAACGACCTATTAAATTCAAAGTATCATGATAATAAAAGTAATCACCACCTCTACAATAACAAGAAAACTATTCTACCCTTACTAAAGCAAGCAGCAACTCTAAATATAGTGTTGATGGTTATGTCTCTTCAATGTCTTATAATATCAAGATGACATTTAACAATTAATGATAACTCAAGAGGGATAAACTCAATATTAACTTATATAGAAAGTGAAAGGTATGAATTAGGAAATCTAATGAGAACTTGGACATTATAAAAGAAACATCAACTACCCCGAAAATCCATGTGATACTCCATGTGTGCATCAATCATCAACAATATGAAAACACTACTCTAATCGGGACCCTAAATGTAATTCCCATGCTAATGTGCTAAAATTCATGCTATTAAATATTTACAACTAAGAACTAGACTCAAAATCAAACTTTGAATTCAAATTGCAATCTAGATCTAAATGGAAATTGCATAAAGTAAATTAAACTAATCCTATTTTAACAATTTAAACAAACGGAAATACTCATAAAACATAATTCAAAACATATTTCTATTTCAGCGTATAACAAGAGAATTAGTAAGCAAACTAAATAGAAAATTAGATAAGAAAAACTAAATAGAACTAAATAAGCAAACTATGAATCAAAACTAAAACTAACATTTATCCATCCACCTAAACTTTGCCAAAGAAACTATTAAATCCATACTATGTTTTAACTCTTTTTTAACTTATTCTAATTATCTTATTTCAGCATGCATAAATTCTAACTATCTTCTAATCACACAAGGGTTAGTGGATTAAGATTAAGTTTATTTCCTATTTAATTAAATAGACATGGCATATTAATACTATTCTTCATAAGCAACTTGCAAAAAAAAACTCAAAACAATTAAGCTATGAACAAC
Organism: Picea sitchensis; assembly: GCA_010110895.2. Lineage (NCBI taxonomy): Eukaryota > Viridiplantae > Streptophyta > Pinopsida > Pinales > Pinaceae > Picea > Picea sitchensis. Next base: position 5,470 of record SNQJ01S0246205.1, on the reverse strand, counting down.
AAACACAGTTAGTAAAATGATAAAAACACATGTACGTGAAATAAAGAAATGATGATTGCATAAATCAAATACACAAACTAACTAACTAAAATTCAATCTTTGCACTCCACCGGGTGGCCCCCCAATAGGTCATGGCTACTCCTCAAAAATGAATCACGAGCTCAAGAAACATGATTTCAATATTTAAATTAAAAAACATAGCTCTTTACATAAGTTTGTGAAAAATTTATTGAAACAACAAAATGATGCTAGCTTCCGAATTTAACAATCCTTAGATTAAATATTTTTCTGACCATTGTTGTGGTATTTACAGAGGTTACAAGTTGAGAGGTCTAACATCGAAGTGTTGACCTCCTTTAAAATAGTAAATTACCACTGCCTACCTTTAGTAAACAAAGAATTACCTGGTCGGCCTCCTTTAAAAAAAAGTGTAAATTATGCACCATAATGCATTTAACCATCTAAGTGGGCTTCTAGAAACTAAGTGAGCTAATAAACTTCAAAGATAACAACCCAATCCAAGTTGTCATAAGATCATTAGATGGAGGCCATGAGAACAAGCATAAAACATGTCTTTGATTTTCCCATCGCTGGCCGCCGATATGATTTCCTACCAACTCTCACCCACGATTTTAGGGCAGGATGGAGTGTCGGACGCAATGCCAAATGGAGTACCAGATGCAATGTCAAATTGAAACCACCTAATTGCCTCAATCCATTCAATTTCAAGAAACAACCCACTCAGGATTCCAATTGGGCATATTAATGCTAATAAAACTTGTCTAATTTTCTTGATTCCACTTCATGCTCCCACACATTAAGATTTGAGTTAGCTTCCTCAGAATAGTGTCTAAGAAGCACCAGATGAGTCACTGGATTGAAAACACCATGCAATTTTTCCCTGCGACACATAGATTGTGCATTATCTCCTTGAAATAATTAAATCATGCCAAATTAAACTTGAAACCATCAAAAACTTCAATTATACATACCTATTATAAGTTATGACGATTTTCTATAAGAATCCTTCAAAAACTTCTTCAAAATAGTAAAATACACATATAATAATGGTCAAAAGGATTTAATCATCATCATTAAATTAACCAAATCACAAGCCCAACACAATACCCCAACACCTAAGATTTTGTAGGTCCTACTTGCAAACAAAATGAATTGCTCCATATGACTAGACTTGTTGAAAAGGATTAGTTTTAGAAGCTTCTCCCTTTTGGCCTAAAGATTTTGTTTTTCAGGCTCTTATGTTGTTTCAATTGTTCTCCGAGGTTGCAATTAGTTTTGGCCATTTTGTCAACCAATTGCTAGAAGGTAATTCACCTTTTCTTGAGTATTTCATTTTCATGGTGAAGATGCTCATCCAAAGTATTCTTCTCTTCCAATTGTTGCAACAACTAATCATTTTCCAGTTGTATCTTTTCAATGGTTGGAGCAAGATCGTATATCTCGGAGGAGGGCTTAGAACCCTTGAAGGATGTAGAAACATCGGGGCTTTTAGGATCTGGAGTAGGCATTTGTGAAGTGGGAGTAACATGGGGCTTAGGAGGAGAAGTAGGTTTAGATTTTGTCTTTCTATGAGGCTTCAATTCTTTTGTAGACACTTCCCTAACTCTTTTGTGAGGGCTTTCAAGATAGGAGGACACTTCTGAGGGGTCCAAGTGGTCGTGGCTTTTCATAAGGCTTTCCTCTTGTGTTTGTGTACTCTTTCAAAAAAAAAACATCCCCTATTAAATCCATTAGCTCCTCTCCTATTTGTGGGGATTACAGAGAAGTCTTGTTGAATTCCCTCTTGTAAATTTTTGGGTGCAAGATCAATAGATTTTGAGGGATTTGGAGGATTATCAATAGGATTCTTAGTCTTGTTTCCCGGTGAGGCTGTAGGGGTATCAACAAGTTCCTTGGTATTGGTCTTTTGTTCCAGCAAAGTTCGGTGGGTCAGCCAACCATTGAATATGAAACATCTAACAACCGAGACGCATTGCATAACCGAGAGGAGGAAGTTGAAGTAGTGCCCGCTAATAATCCAAACATGGAAATTATATGGTGCTACAAGAATTTAATATGATTAGGTAAATTTTAAAGAAATAGGTTAATGGATGCATTCAAAATACAAGGAAGGTGAAGAGTAAATCACATTCATTGATTTGGGAGGATGACCAAGAATATGCCAAAGATCTTCAATTGTTATCCATTAGATTAGGGAATTTTAGATTAAAAGGTCATTAACTGTGCCCATTGCCAATATGTATATGCCTTTCATGTAATATGATTTTATTGTATTCTTGGAGACTAATGGATCTAGTAAATCAATTATTTGTTTATTGTAAAAAGGAATTGAACTCAAACATTTATAAGGGCTTTCTCTCTCCATTTGATCATGGTTGGATTTGGGGGATTTTCCCTTGAGATTTGTTGAACATATTGAAGGCAATGGAAGGTTAGACACTTTTACTATTGTGGCATATGTGCTTCGCTTCACTTATTGAAGAATATGGCTATAAATTTCTTGCATCAAATGTATGTGGAAGGGATAAAATATAAGTAACAATTATTCCTAATCAAGAAGATTGTTCCTTTATTTACAAGAATTGATGTGTGGTCCATCCCCCTATAAGACTTTGTTTATTGTTGTTGGAATTTATTCATGTGTATCTTCTTCTTAATTTGGCTAGATACATATTTACATATCCTTCAATAAACACACTCTCTCCTACATGTTTGGAATTATTCATTAATCTGAGTATTCACAAAAATTTTTTTGCATTTGGTGGACAACAAGAATGACTTTTTATAGGTTCTTAATTCGCTATAATAAAATCTTTGATATATTAGTTATTTCATTAATAATTTATTCTTGAATCCACTTTCCCAATGGACTTGACAATAGTCTTAATCCTCCCATCACTTCTCTTTTAAACATATACTACAACAATTGTTTTGATAAAATCACCCTTCATTTTCACCTTGAGCTCTTATTTCCTAGGACTTAACAATCCTACCTAGGGAATCCCCCCTTGCTTTGGAGGAGATCCAACATAAAGTGTGAAGAGGGTAGGTGAGGTGACATTGGCCTCCCTCTTTAGTTGCACATAGGCTAGTGCCAATATTTTGGACATTAATCTAAAGGTGATCATTTGTGAGGTAATATGATCAATTTTAACACCCATCTAGGATGTTAGGAAATTAATCACTCACTAAATACATACATTAACAAATTTTGTTTTTAATATAATTTCATTGATTTTCATTTCCACAACTCTTTTACATTTGCTCAATGATAACTATAAATAACATGATTAATTAAGCAATATGTTAACTCTAATATTTAAAACTTAAAACAAAAAAGTACAACAAAATACCAATGAAAATACCTCCTCCATGGCATGTTGAATCTCATCAATTGTAACGAAGCTTTGCTAGTAATAGGGAAGATGCTTCCAACCATTCTTTTCCCTCTTTTCCAAAGTGAAACAATGGAATCCTCCCACCAATCAACTAGAACCTGATAATGCTTCCTAGCTCCAAGAAACCTTTTCAGCTCTTAGCCCTCCGTGTTCATGACTCCAATAACAACAAAGCACAAATTATCAAATAAAACCATCATAAGAAATATATATTCCAAAGATTTCACAACCTCTCAAAATGGTCAAACTCTCTCCACTCCCTTCCTCACCACCCTTTTCTCCCTATTTTATCAAGTTTCCATACACCCTTCCCCAGTGTAGTCTCTTCAACCACCCTCTCATTATTATCCATCAACCTCCCTTTATCTAGATTTTTGGAAAAGATTAAAATAAAACTAAAATAAAAATGACTTGCATTAAAAAACAAAATAAAATGCAATTTTTTCTTCTCATGCTAGCTAATAAATGCATTTGTCAATTTCTCCCAAAAATGTACATGAAAAACTACCATTCTCATTTAATCTATCATACCAACCATCAATCAAAGCCAAAGAAGGTATTTAATGCTTCTAGATATTTTGTATGCAATATAATTACATAATCAAACATTCAATTAAATAGTTAATAATCTAATCTAATAATTAATACATTGATTAATTACTTATACTATTGTACATGTGTAGGGCATGTGTGTGTGAAGAAGGACACACATATCTCATGCAATGTACTAACGATAAACAACCATTTACTCTAGTGAATAGTTCCTATATGATCACACCAAGACATGTAGGACACTGTATCAACTTAATGCATCATTTAATAATCTTAATGAAAAAATTACACTAATTCATCAATAATTCATTATCACACTTTAAAATATAAATAGGAAATGAAAAGAGAGTTTTAAACATGGTAGTAACCAAGTGAGTAAACAATAGCGACATCTCGAATCTCGAATCAATATTCTCAATTAACATTGAAGCATCCTTTTGTCCTAACCTACTTCCATCTTCCATCCTATCATTTCCTCCGTTGGACTAAGTTGGAGCATCAACTATATTGACTCTAACTCCAGATAGAACCCATATGGAATTTTCTATACATCTCACTAAGCTTCTAACAGAAACCAAAGAAATCACCATCACATGTTTAGGGAGCATGACTTCACACAACCCTCCCATCGACACTTGTGGTTTGGAGGATAAATGGTGGAAATACCTCCACCTCTCCTTATAGAATTAGGGTCAACACCCTACATCAAACCATATTGTGCAACTAATGTTCTCAGAGTCATGTCATCAAACAACCACTATGTGCAAGTTGTGCGTCCTGTCAAAACAACACTTACCATAGATCACAACAATATTTTGAGCAGAATATAACATTAATAATAATATCATGTAACACATAAAAATATCTATATGTACACATATCAAATGTCTAACTCAATCTAACTGACGCCAAACAAATGCAAAGCATTGAATTATTAAGATGATAAAACAATGATGTTTTAACTGTCTAAGGCTAAAGTATGGGGTGTTACATCAATGAAATAAAATAGTCAATAAGGCAGATAAAAAGGCATTCAATCCAACTATTAAAAAAAGATAACATCAAGTAAAATAATTGTCCTTAAAGATAGGCCAACAGTGACTTCCATAATAATTGACCAAATATTCAATCAACAAAAATAAAAATAAATGCAATATTGTATATTTTATCATACATATTTGTAATAAATCATCAAACATCTACTGAAATTCTCCCAAAACCTCTCATCAATCCAACCACAGTTAACCCTAGTGGTCAACACTATTCATTCGTATAAATCCAACCATTGGATAAATTTTATATATATCTATGATTAAGATGTCTAAACATTGATTCTTGTTCTGTAACAAAATTGAAATTTTTTCAAGTTTTTTTTTTTTATCGAGCAATGGATTCCGCTCTGGGCCCTTCAGTACCCTTGAAACTCATGTTTGCAAGTCCTTCATCTCCAATGGTGTCTCCTTCGTCCAACGGTGCAACTCCTTCTCCAAGCCTTGGGT
>SNQJ01S0246201.1:2569-13142 GCA_010110895.2 Picea sitchensis | reverse complement strand
AATGAGCAAGGACAAGTTATCAGGAACAAAGAAAGGTTAGTCTGTAAAGGCTATGCTCATATAGAAGGACTGGATTTTGATGAAACATTTGCGCCTGTAGCAAGATTAGAAGCTATCAGAATGTTTCTTGCCTATGATTGTCATAAAAGGTTTAAAGTCTACCAAATGGATGTCAAGTCAGCCTTTCTAAATGGAGATTTAAGTGAAGAAGTCTATATGGAACAACCAGAGGGTTTCAAACTATCTGATAACACTGACTTAGTATGCAAGTTGAAGAAAGATTTATATGGTTTAAAACAAGCCCCTCGAGCTTGGTATCACAAACTGGATACGTATCTCAAAGACAAAGGGTTCAAGAGAGGAACAACTGACAACAATCTGTATATTAAAACAGAGGATAATGATTTGCTCATTGTATTGGTCTATGTAGATGACATCATCTTTGGATGTAATAGGATTCATTGGTACAATGGTTTTCTTCTGCCATGGAGTCTAAATTTGAAATGTCTATGATAGGAGAACTGTCATTTTTTCTTGGTCTGCAAATTACTTAGAGGTCCGAAGGGATGCTCATTTCTCAAGAAAAATATATAAGAGAAATGTTGAAAAGGTTTCAAATGGAAGATTCTAAACCTGTGGGTACACCTATGATAACTGGATGTAAATTAAGCAAGGATGATGATTCACCTGATGTTGATCAAAGGTCATATCGATCAATGATAGGCATCCTGCTATACATCACATCATCTCGCCCAGACATAATGCATGCTGTAGGAATGGTATGAAGATATCAGGCTGCACCTAAACATAGTCATTTCCAAGCTGTTAAAAGGATATTCATGTATTTGAAAGAAACAATGACTTATGGTCTGTGGTATCCCAGAAATCAAAATCGTCGGCTGACTGCTTATTCAGATGCAGATTGGGAAAACCGTGTTGATGAGAGAAAAATCACTAGTGGATGAGCATTCTTCTTGGGTGACTCCTTAGTAGACTAGCTTAGTAAAAAGTAAGGTTCCATTTCTTTATCAACCACATAGGCAGAGTACATTGCTGTTGCTACTTGTTGCACTCAGGTATTATGGATGAATCAAACACTTGCAGACTTGGAGGTAAAATACACTGCACCGATCCCAATTCATTGTGATAACACTAGTGCCATCAATGTGTCTAAAAATCCTGTCTTCCACTCCAAGACCAAGCATATTCCCATAAAATATCATTTTCTAAGAGAGCAGGTCACCAATCAGATTGTTCAGGTCCATTAGTGTTGATGAGGAGAAAATCACTAGTGGATGAGCATTCTTCTTGGGTGATCTAGTAGACTAGCTTAGTAAAAAGTAAGGTTCCATTTCTTTATCAACCACATAGGCAGAATAATATCATTGCTGTTACCTGTTGCACTCAGTATTATGGATGAATCGACTCTGCGTATCTGGAGTAAAATACACCGCGACCGATGCACCATTGTGATAACACTAGTGCCATCAATGTGTCTAAAAATCTCATCTTCCAAGATCAAGCATTGGCTCCCATAAACATCATTTTCTTAAGAGAGCGTGTCACCAATCAGATTGTTCAGTCCATTACATTCCCACTACAAAATAAATTACAGACATCTTTATCAAACCCTCAGCCAAGACACCATTTGAATATCTCGATCAGAAGCCGGGTGTCATCCTATCTCACATCTAAGAGAGTCCATCCGTTAGGGATTCTGATTGTTGCATATCTAACACTCAAAATTAATGAAACAACTTTGGTGGGGAGTATGTTTTGACATTGATGTCAAAGGGGAGACAGGGGTTCCTTGTTGCCAACAATGCGTCGGCGATTGTTGGCATGTTTTACGCATCGTTCTTTGCCATTGATGGCAAGATCAAAGTGTGCATCGATGGAAAACAGGAACAACGTAAGCTCAGGATGAATTAGCGTAGAGTTGAATGCAGTGTTTAGGTGTGCACCAGGGATGAGGTAAACTCATTGCCAAATCTCAAGAGAGATAACATACTTAGGATCTCATGCGGATCAAAGGCCTCGACCTTTGATCCCACTTATAAATTCTTCTAAGTAAGAAGGATACGTAAGCTCGCAGAGATGCGGACATTGATCATTGATCCCATTCGCACTTCGATGATCGCCGATCTGAATCCAAACAGTAGGAGTGCAAAGATGGAGGAAAGATCTCTGGCATTAGATCCATAATGTGGTTCAACCATCATTGATCATAGTTGAACCCGACGTTCCTTAAAGTGCAAGATCGAAGTGGTGGTCCAACTCATTTCAGAGGTTTTTCCGCTATCTGATGGGATACCGTAGTTGGTGTCGAAACACTTTGCAACAAGAATGCCGAATCACGATATGATCTCGAAATGCTGAATCAAGATCAGATATGGACCAATGAATCATAGGACACGCGTGGTGAAATATCATCATGTCGCTGAATGGAAATTCAAACGAACGGGGTTCCCTAACCTCTAGAATTCGCGATATGCGAAATCGCGAAACCATTCCGTACTGCCGATCGAGGTTTGTTATGGACCATTGATCCAGCTCCATCTCGAAGTCTCGGCCTATCGCGACTTTGATTGATGAAAACCTCCATCTAAGGAACAACGAGATCGCAAAAATATCGACCTGTCACCACCAAGAATGGACTGCTGATCCGAAATGACGATATTTTCCTATCTGGACTTCGAGTGACGAGAACTCATCATAGAATCGCCAGATGTGAACCACGATAATATCCGGTATCGTCATCACACCAAGATTCCTAGACCATTGATCCGACCATTGAGTTTCATTAATCACAACTTGAGAGGCAAGAAACATAACCACGTGAGTGTCATGCTAAAACATGAAATTACCAAATGTAGTTTTTGAATAAAAGGTCGCGGGTCATAGCCCTTGGTCACATCAAGGAGAGATGGAGGAAAGAGCTAAACCAAGTTCTCTTCGTGATCAATTTAATTAGAGTGTCGCACTTGGTCACCCAAATGCCTAATTGCTGAATGTCGAATGCTGAAATGAATGCAAGATCGCATAGACCATCAATGATGCGTGAATTTGATATTGCACCTGAGGGCTAATATTTTCCCTCGTAGTGTAATCAAGAAACTGATGGTCTCACAAAGAATCGAAGAGACCTTCGGTGATCGCCGCAGGAGATGAAGAGTCTCCAAGTCATTCGCTGAAGGAAGACGATTCTTATAGGGATTGATAGGTGGATGAGCATTGAAGTCTGTAACTGAAGCAGAAAGTATAAACTCGCCTATGCCAGAGAAGATAAATTTTCTTGACTGCTAGAGAGGCTGAGTAATCTCAGTGTAACACCTAGTGATGTTGGACGTGTGGGTGGAACCACTAGAGAAGATGAAGAACCACGATGATGATCACGCATGGCACTTGAGATGTGGAGGAAATTAGCGCGGTGAGCATGCAAAGAAGGATATTGCTTGCACAAGGTGCACAGAAGATAGATATACATGGTACAAAGAAGAGATGTGGTGGTCAAGGTCACTGGAGTTGCCGTGGATGTTGTTGTTGAAGATGATCCATGCGTAAAGAAGGAGCATACATCACCGAATAGAACGTAAGAAGAACTGCGCGCTGAATGGACATAGCACATAGAGCATAAAAAGAAGAACATAATGGGAAGGGATGCATGTTGGAAGACATCAATGAGGAAGTCCGAAAGTAGCAAAATCTGCGTAACGTTGATGAGACTGGTAAACTATTATTGAACACTATACCTGCATGGGTTTCAATATTTCATATTCATGGGTGGTTGGAGGTGCTAGAAGGATTGTCCTCAGATGTTCGGGGGCTTGAACACGGTGGAGTTGGTGCTCAGTTAGTGCCAGGAGAAACCAAAGTGGAGTTGGTGCTTCTAGTGGGTGATAGAGAAAAACAGTTGAAATTTCAACAGTTGCAATAAGTAGTAAAAACAGAGGTTGTAGCCTCACAACATTGGTGCTCATATATGTATGATAATGTAAAGAATGTAAATAATATACTTATCATATAAAGAAGAAGAGGTTTTACCTCGTATGGGTTTCCTTTGGAAATATCCAAGGTTTCTCAGAGCCATATATGTGATTGATGTGATTGATGCTGAATGTTTCATTGTTTATTTCCTTGCATTATTGTGATCATCATTGAGTGCCTTGTAAATATTTTAAAAGAAGCATAATTGTTTAAGCACGGTAACAATTGATTCACCCCCCCTCTTAGTTGTCCAACAAAAAGTCTGTTTCCTTGATCACACATTTGACTTACACTTAGTATATTGTGTTTCATGTTTTTGACCAACAAGACATTTTCTGTCGTGGCATCGTTACTTCCGAGCTTGACTATTCCATTTCCAATAATTTTGGATGAGTTGTCATTCCAAAATGAAATTGATCCATCTCTTTCCTTATTCAATGTCAGAAACCTGTCTTTATCACCTTTCATATGCTTTGAGCATCCACTGTCACCATACCATCCATGTTTCTTGTGTTGATATTGTAGATCAAGATTGCATTCTTTAGTGTTGAATTGATCCTGCTTTATTATCCATATCCTTTGTGGTTCCTTCTTATGAATGCTGATATTCTTCTTTGGTTTCCTTGGAGGAACAATGAGTCTACAATATTTATCCATATGTCCAAAGTTGTTTCACTTTGGACATAGTAAAGTCTTTATATCCCGGTGTTTTTTTACTGCATGTCTTTCTTCTGAATATATTTTCTTAGAGTGTCTATCTTTGCTTCTAACCCTTCAATGATCCTGTCCTTTTCATCTAACTTCCCTGTGAGTGCTTCTTCAATATTCTTTTCTTATTCTACTTGGATTTTTAACTTCACGATCATCTGATCGAATTCTTTGGAGTTCTGAGATTCTTCTTTGTTCTTTAGTTCTTCCTAGAGTGACTTGTTTTTCTTGTTTTCCCTCTTTAGAGCTTCTATGGCACACACCAAATCTTCCCTGTAATCAAATTCTTCCTCTTCACATTTTTATTCGGATCCTTCTTCGTCAAAGTCTTCTATTTCCATGAATAGTACCCTTTCTATATCACTGTCACTAACTTCATATTTGTCTGATGAGGGTCTTCTTTGGTGCAAAGACTTTTATTAAAAAAATTCTTTTTGTTTCTTCTACCCTTTTGGATTTGATTTTTATTTTTAGATTCATCTTCTTCATTACCCTTATTTTTCTTATAGAGAAATATATTAGAAAAATGACCAACACCATCACAATAAAAAAATTTCAATGGAAGAATACCTTTGTATTTTCCGGTTCCTCTTTTCAACCTTCTAATGAAGTTATCCACCTCTTCATCTTTCTCTGAATCATCGCTACAACTACAATATGACTTCGTATTTTGTTTATCTTTCTTATTTGTCTTATTAGATGCCTTGAATGATTCTTCCTTCATGAATGGATTGTATTTCTCTATCCTCATATCATAAGTTGTGAGTATCCTGTGCAACTCATCCATGGTCATTGTAGCTAGGTCCACTCTTTCTCCTGGAGCTGAAATTTTTGAATAAAATCTCTTTGGTAGAGATCTTAATGAATTTTTAGAAACAACCTATTCCTTTATCTCATCTCCCAAAATTTGATACAATTTACTATCTCTCCGACTCATAGAAAGTAGGATTCTATGTTTTCATCTTCATTTATCTTCATTTGTTCGAACTTAGCTCTGAAAATTTGAAGTTTAGCTTCCTTAACTTTCGCATCTACTTCGTAGATAGTCTTAAGTTTATCCCACATTTATTTTGCGGAATCACAGTGCATAATATTGGTATGTATCGATTGATTCACACCATTATTGATAGTGTTTCTATCCCTTGAATCATTTTCTTTGAGCTTCTTTCCATCTCTATCTATCAGGGGAGTGGAAGGTGATTTTTATCTATCTACTACTGATCGCCAAACATCAAATCCTTATGCTTGTATATATTTTTTCATTCTTCTACTCCAAAAGACATAGTTTTTTCCATCAAACTATGGTACCCCAATCCTAGCGTGATCCATGATCTCCTTCCAGTGGTTAGATTTCTTCTTGAAGGACCCACTCTGATACTAATTGTTGGATTATTGAGAGGGGGGGTGAATAAGTCATGATTAATTATAGTACTTTTAACCAAAGTATATTATTAAAAAATATTCAACAGTTTATCATTAACATTCAATATATCAGCAATAGTATAATCATAAACAACATCACATCACAATAGATACACAGTACACTAGAATTTATGTGGAAACCCAAATGGGAGAAAACCATGGAATGCTTTTCTTATATATCAAAAGAATACATTCATTGGAAGAACCAACTTCTTGATTCTCCAGATACAACTGGAAGGAGGCACCAACCTGAAGGAAGCTACAACTCCTTGAATTATCTATCTCCAACCATAATAAAAATACAACCACCCGAGTTCTCTGGATCCAAACAAAATGTGGATACAACCACCTATCCTTGCCCCATCCTATTGCCCTGAAATAGTGTATACCAACTGTCACTACCACAATCACTACCACTATACTGTCACTACCACTATCATTGTCACTGTCACATCAACCTGTAACTTTTCAACTTATCACCGTTTCCAACCTGTGTGCCTATATGATACCATGCATCAACTGTGTACCAATGTGTGAACTATAACATGAATCAATCATAAACCATAACATCAACCATGAATACAACTTGTACCATATACCATAGCATCAATCATGTATAAAATTGTACCATATCATCAATGAAGTATATCAAAGAACCAATGCACATCCCTCATGCATGTTCCACCACACAGTCATGAACTAAAGGATATGAACTATAACAACCATGTCATATAATGAACCAGATAGAAGAGTGATCCTCACTTAGCCAAGCAACCAAGATATACCATATCCAAATACCAAACCAACCATACCAAGTATGCCTCAAGAATACACCATATAATGACAATAGGTAACCATCAAAACAAGTATACAACCATACCAATACCTCTGTACCTGACCTGAAACTCTGAGATGTTAAGATGTAAAATTCCTTCAGACTTCAAGGACCTGGTACCAACATTTACTCAATATTTCATGAGATGTTCACAGATCTGCGACTTTCTCCTCTACTACATGCTGATATCCACGCTTTTATCTATTGCAGCCCGTGTACATATATTCCCTTTTGAAATGTAACCCATATATACCTTAGAAACTAGGGTTAATCATGTTTGTTGCAACTCCGAGACTTTCACCTTTGACCTTTCTTAGAAAATACCGTCACAACCTTAGCAAACATATTACTAGTTCACAAGACAGATAATCAATGAATGTGCGAGTGTACTTGTGAATGAATCCTTGAGGTATATTTATACTTGTGCTAGGTGAATCCTCTCCTTAATTTATGGATTCTAGGGTTTTCTTGTTACAACAAATTTACCCTTTCATTAAATACTTGTAACCAACTAGGGGATTCTTGACCACTTCTTCAGGGCTTACAACTTCACAAAGTCATATCTCCCTAACTGCGAGGAACTACATGGCATTCCACATATCATCATAAATGGAAAAAAAGTAATAGCCATTTAGGAGGGTATTTACTATAGTTACTTTGTCATTCATGTCCATCTTCCTCATTCAACTTCGAGTACCAAAACCACACTTCCAAGGCTTCTTCAATGGTTGACATCAATGAAAACCAAACTATCAACATTGTTTGGAGTTTTGATTGTTTTTCCTATAAATATTCCAATGTCTTCTTTTCTTATTATGTATTCATAGGAGTTAAATAGGAGTGTGTGTCCCTGGTCACACAATTGACTAACACTTAAAAGGTCATACTTTAAATCTTCAACTACCAGAACATTTTATGTTGTGGCCTTCTAACTTCCAAGGTTGACTTTACATTTCCCAATTATCTTGGTAGATTTATTGTCTCCAAATGAAACATTTCCTCCCTTCTCTCTCTTTATCTTAAGGAATTTGTTTTCATCACCAATCATATTCTTTGAACATCCAACATATATGTACCAATAAATTTCTTTGTCTTGAGCATGCATTGCTAAATCACATTCATCCTGATAACTCTTCTCTTATTTCTTCCTCTAGACTCTAGTAGTATTGTTGTCAGCAATATGTTTCTCAATAGAGACATGTGTCCAAATATTGCAATCCTGAGATTTACGGCCAAAATTATGGTATTTATAACATTCAATCATAGTTAGATAGTGGATAAAATAACTTCTTGTTTCTATTGTCAACAAGATTTTTGATTTTGTTGTTCACATAATTATTTCTTGAAGCATTGAACATGCCTCCATTTATTCTTTGGTCATTTCTTGGATATGCTTTGCAATATATTTCCTTATGTCCAAAATTGTTGCATGACAAATAGTTACCCAGAAAGAGATATTCATACATGTTCATAGTCGGTCTTCTTGGTGGCATCACCTTTTTGAATTCATCCTTCCTATGAGGAACAAATGGCTTCTACTGGTCTTGGTTTTCCTCATTACCTTCAATGGGATTTATCAAGGCCATAGCATAACTCCTGGGTTTTCTGTAACGTGAGGTTGGGATTGTATCTGTGTCTAGTTCTGTTGAATGGTGATCTTTGGTTACTGAGCATATTGTCTAACATCATGGAACTTTGCTCAAATTTTTTACTGTTTTTCAACTCAGCTATAAGTACATCAATTTCCTTCATTAAGGAAACATTGTATTTTTCAACTTTCTTACAATCTTCTTCTTTTCTCTGCAGTTGACTCATTATTTCGTCTTCAAATTTATTTTCTTCTTCTAGTTGAGAAATTAGATCAGAATTATGTGACAATTCTTCCTTCAACTATCTATTCTTTCTTCTGATCCTTTTTATTTCATCTAGGGCACATAGTAATTATCCTTCAAGATCAACATCCATGTTGGAAGCAGACCAAAGTGGAAAGCAAGGCAATTTTGGGAAAGAAGGCATGCACAAGGAAAGTGACAACTGGAAGGAAGAACAACACGCGCGCATGCATGGAATACCTAACAACGTTAGGGTTAGGGTTTTGGTAATGTATTGTAATGGATGAGGAGACTGAAATGTATATATATAGTTACTTAGGTCTCAAAGACGAGGCAAGTCATTATTATTGAGAGGACATTTTTCTGTTGTAGCGAGTTTCTAGAGATATAGAGAGACGAATACAAGAAAGTGAATGATATATGCTATTTTGCTGTATGAATTGCTTTTGTAAGATTTTGGGATAGAGAGGCTGGAGGAGGGTAGATATTGAGGGTTAGATCACAGGTTGAGGATCTTGGTGCGATCTAGTCTGCCTCATAATAGGTCTTGACCCGACGGAGGAGAATTGTAAAGCGCGTGACACTGTAATGACATAACGACTATAATAAAAGAGCTAAGAGCCAAATATTTGTGGACGTAGCCCCAAGGGGGGGTGAACCACGGTAACATCTGTGTTATGTGACTAAATGAATGAATTTCTTTATTGTCTCAGTCGATATAGATGTGATAAATGAATGAGTTATTATATTTCTACATAAATCATGATAATTGTATACTGCGTTAAGAAGTTACAGTATCACTCTCAATGCACAGTTATCAGATCTCTCACTCAATCCTAGGCTATAAACACATGAGTATTGTAGCCACCCATTAATACTATCCTGGGTGAGACAGCACAGTGCACCCTGTGCGCTGTGTTTCCTTCTATTTTACCAAGAGGGCCGATAGTCTTAGATGATTTGTTGGAAAAATGACATACATGAACTCTAGGTCACTCAATACAAACTCAGAAGGGATATATAATTAAAGAGTAACCAAAAAATGGTTCTGTTGCTGTTGGTAGGAACAGTAGAGGATTGAGTAGATGAGAAGAGGAGGAACAAAATAATATTAAAGTAAAAAAGAAAGCAATGAACCACTAGAAGTGGATGTTGAGACCGTGGAATCCCACAAAAGCAGAGATCAAAAGATGGCTAAGGACAAAAGAGCTAGAGTTTTCACATAAAGATAACAAAAACCCTAGAATAATACCCCACAAATATCTTGAGAAATACGTGTTTACTGATTTGCATGAAGTCTTTTTCTGTGATTTTCCACACTTATTGCAGGAGTGGATACTAAGGTTGAAGGATAACCATGCAACGAACCAGATCTGACATTTATAGTGGACCCCAATATAGATTGAGCAGTTACAGTAGGTGAACAACAAATTCACCCACGCGATAGACTTTTGTATCGACAGTTATAGTAGGTGAACAACAAATTCACCCACGTGATAGAGTTCTTAGAGCCTCACAGGGAGGACTCTATCATGTTAGCACTGAAAGTCACACTTTGACTACTAAAGTGTAAGCTCAACACCCATCAAAATGTAAAAGATAATTTTGGTTTTGAATAGGTGGATCAAAAATATGGAGAAAGAAAGGGAGAGGGAAGCAAACTGCAGATCAATAGGCTACACCAATGGGAAATGGAGTCACAAACATTCTACTCATCGAAGGCACAAAAGATGCTCAACAGAAAACAAGATTATATGATGATAGGTGGAAGAATGAAGAAGGACAACAT
>SNQJ01S0246200.1:945-13142 GCA_010110895.2 Picea sitchensis | reverse complement strand
TGGAAACATTTTGGCCCAGATGAGGCTACGTGGGAAATGGAAGATGCCATGAAACATGCGTATCCGATTTTGTTTACTTCTGTACATACACGTCATGTTGATAGATAGAACATTGAGGACGATGTTCCTTTAAGGGGGAGGGAATTGTAACATCCTGTTTCCCCCAGTCTATAAAAATAACTATATTGGCCAAGAACTATGGCAAACTCAAATATGTGAATGTTTGACTTGACGGACCTTTGTATAAAAGGTCGATGAATGTAAATTATGTTATGAATATGTGTTGCATGACTGCTAGGAGAGGAATGTGCCAAAAGATACCACGATGGCTAATGAGAGGTGGTGGAAGGGACCTGGAATGGTTGCGTTAACTTCCACTGAGCCAGTACTGTACTCGTTTATACTTGCTCACAAATCAAAGTAGCTCTCTGATCCTGGAATGGATTTCCCGTCAGATTGGTAGGTGGGGAGGCTCCTCAAGAGTTAATGAGGGGATGGGGGTGAACCGCCCATCCGTAACAGCCCTCAGACCTGACCACGGATGGTGGAATTCGCGCCACATGCAACCTTGCAGACAGAAAGTGGCAAGAGAGAAAATGTGGTAGAGGGGAGTGCAGTGCGCGCGACGGGGATCGCGAAAGACGGGGATCGCGAGACGGGGATCGCAAAAGAAACCCGGGCAATGCAGGGAGTTCTGAATACCAGGAGAAGGAGAGTAACCTTCGTCTTGGAATATTTTCCTGCAACAGGAGAAGGAGAGTAACCTTCGTCCTTGATTTCTGTTGAGCTGGAAGTAGGAGATTGNGTGGAAACGACCACCCCTCTCAATAGTTGCGTCATGCTTGGTAGATTTGATAATTGTTTTATACCTTGTATTTCGAACTGAATATCATGAATGCATGCTTGTGTTTATATGCCCATAATAATTTCTGTCGAGAATGATTGTCTGGTGTTTTAAACTGGAAATAATGGATGCATGTGTATGCTTATATGTCATCATTTGTTTATGTATGAATGGTTAAGTCTGGGGCCGGAAGGGTAGCTTTCTAAGGTCTCAGAGCTCTGGGAGTTTGAAGCCCTGAGAAGTTGAATTTCATGATTCAAGCTCAGAAGGGATAGCGAGCCCAATTATAGAAAGAGATAATACCCTATCATTCGGTTGATGAACGGTCGGAATCCTTTTGGGAATACCCCAGATCTGTCGAGACCGATGGATCTAGAGGAGGAGTGCAGGTGTTAACACCTTGACCCTTTCAGCCTTCGCATGTAGTGATGGGATCCCGGACTGTAGATCCAAGGATCTGACAGGGACCTATTGACCGTCGATCTTAGCCTTTGTATATGTAGGAAACTAGCATTTCGTTGACTCGCAACTTGGAGTGGTCAAGGGTAGGGCTGCATGAACTCACGATTCATGAGATCGCGACATGATCATGACCATTGGATCCAAGGAACAGGGGAACCGTTGGATTAGAACCTTCGTGGTTATCACCTATCGGGGGTTCGAAACTTGAGAGAGTTTCTTTTTTATTGTAGAAGTCGCGAAGTGCCGAGCGCCGAGGTCTTGTGCAAACACGTGACCCATCGGTAAGTGGGGACCGCATGGTTGATAGGTGGCGTAACAACAAGCACCCAGAGAAAGGTGGGAATGGGTGACAGGTGATGGACACATGTCGCCTGGGAAGGAGGAAACCCATTTTTGACTTATCATATCTTGGGAACTCGCGAAGGAGGAGCATGAGGGCTCAACACTCCAACTCGCAAAGTTTCGAGATGCGAGTAGCGCTAGTATTTAGCCTTGGAAGCGGGTAACCGGTGATGGACACTTTTCACATTGGGAAAGAGTCAACCCACTGATTGACTTATCGTGGATCGGGGTTTTGCAGGATGAAGAAGTTAAACCTTGATCGTTAAGGCCACGAAACGTCGAGAGCCGAGGTCTCGTGCGATGGGTCGCGGTGACACAGCTCGTGAGCAAAGTATAGCGGGGTTGACAAGTGGCGTGTGCACGTCGCTTTGGTAGAGTCCACGCAACATTGACTTCTCATGTCTTGGGGATTTGCGAAGGAGGAGCACGAGAGCTCAACACATTAAATGGTGAGGCTGCGAGTGGTGCTAGTGTTTGGCCTAGCCTACAGTTACATGTAGCAGGCGTTAATGAGGAGGGAGCCATACCCGTATATCATCTCGGGTATCGGTGTTTGGAGAAAGGGGAGTCAAGAGTCTTGATTCCCGACTAGCGAGTTGTAAAAGGCGCTTGTGCTAAGGCCAGCTTGTGGTCGTTTGGAGGAGGATAAGGAAAGAGAGGGTCTGCGCTAGGCCCCATAGAAGTCTCGAGGATTCTGTTCCTCGAAGAAAAAGAAGGAAAATCTAAGTTGTTGTGGGTGTGTGACATCTTGCTTTCTTGGTTTGATTGATTGGGTTTTGTTTTCTAATTCACTTGGAGATCGAGCTTAACTCTTTGATTGTTTAAATTCATTGGAAAACCTTCATACGTTTTATTTTTATTTTTCCATTTTTTATTTGATTTATGCACCCTGCTTTGAAGGACAGTGCAGCGATATAGGATCGTCACACCCTGCCTGTTTAGAACAATGTGGAATCTCTACATCCTACTCCATAGCTAGCCTGCAGAAACCTAAAATTTCCACACTATATTGGTTTTCTGGCCTGCGGCGCTCAGGGATAGACGCACTGTGTTAGTCTACAGCCTGCGACGATTGTGAAAATTTTGATTTTTGATGGTTTTTCCTTACCCAAATCTTGGATTTGGTTTTGGGGTCAATTTTTGGGTTTGATTACAGTCTGCTTGACAACTTTCAATCTTATTTTATCCATCTTTGCTTTGTTTTAGCTTGTTTTCTTTTGAAATATTTGATCTCTTCCTTTGAGTGTCTTTCTGTTACAAAGCATTTTATTTTCTTTAGAATTGTTTGGTGAACGAACTTCTTTTTCTCTTATTGAATAATAAGTGTTAAAAGAGAAAATTTGTTTGGGTTGATTTTTTTTATAGAGATTTGTCATTTCTTTTAGCTATCTTTGAAACAAAAAATTCTAATTTCTTGCTTTATATTAGATTGGGGGCATCTTTGCATTTGAAGCAGTGAAATTGCATGGTTTTTGGCTTTTTTAGTCTTGAATTCTGAAAAAAAATTGGTGTACAGTCTCTTTGGCTCATTTCTTGAAGATCTTGATATTGATGAATTTAATAAAATTTTGGGACATTGTGCATCTGAGAATGATAAACATTTTCTCCTTCTCGTAATATAACTTTCATTGAAGTGAAATATTTGCATTCTCATTTCTTTGCATTGTTTAAAGTCGGTCAAAACATAATTTAGTCCACACCATTTTCCTCTTGAGTAACAATAGCCTTAAAATAAAGTGCTTATAAAAATTGATTAGACATTTTTATGTTTTTTGGTATAAAACTTACATTAGATTAGTTGTAGGGCTTTGGAATAGGCATGAAAGATAACTTTCCAAAGATGCAAACCAACATAGAATATTGTGTTAGGGAGCGGTGAAATCCAATTGCTACATTTTCTCCTGGGAAGCCCTTCTAACACAAGGGTCAATCACGAGGTCACATTAAGACTAGAAAAGTTGCTCACCCTGCTTTGTTGGTCTTGGTGTAGAGATCGCACGTATTATGGGGGTCGCTTGAAGGTATACCCACAATGATGAGTGGAAGCCTTTCAAGTTGATTTTGGTCTAGATACCTTGCCTTTGCACATGGATCGGACTATCGATTGTTTTCCCAGGCATCATTGTTGTAATTGGTAACTTTAGTGGCCTATATATTTAGGGTATTTACAGAAGGTGACTGTGGAGGGGAAAGTCTTCATGGTACCTGGAATTGACGTTGCCCAAACTCACTTGAGCTCCTTGGAGGGTATACCCACGATTATGTGTGGGAGCTTGCACCAGGGTGTAAGTCCGTTAAGCAGGTCGTCAATGTAACTTTTCCACCTGCTCTATCTCATCTCCTTCTTATATTGTTCTCATGACGTTGGATTTGATCACCAACTAGTGCGTTCATTGTGAGAAGGATTTGTTTGTTCGCTTGCTTCCTAGATTTTTAGCATGTGTTGTTTGTTTTCCTTAGAGGACTCTAGGTTGGATCTTTGTTTTAATGGTGTCAGTTCCCAGAATGACCAATGACGGAACCCCTTTTCCAGGAGAGCCTTTTGTTTTTCCTTCTTACGGAAACATTGGTCCTCCTCATATCGCTACTTTGAGCCTTCCAGGTCTCACAATTGCATTACCGGTATGGTTGTTTTTCACTCATGTAATCTCTAATGCATCTAGTGCTTCGTTTGTAAGCACTTCCCCCCAAGACCATCAACCTTATGTTGATCCTTCGCCTTCTTCACCAGTAAGATCTTCTTCACCTTCTCTACTTGCAAGGTCTTCTTCTGTTTCTTCTTCTTCGTCGAGTGAAAGCTCTGAAGCTGGTAACTCGATGAATAAGAAGAAGAAGAAGAAAAATCAGCAAGGGTCCAAACTTCCAACCACTGCCAGACATGTTGGAAGACAACCACCAGTTACTGATAATCATGCTGGGAGTGTTGATGATGCCAAGATCACCCAAAAAACCCGTAAGTCCAAGTACCCTTGCATTCTTTGTAAGGGTATCCATGTTCTTAAATATTTCCCTAGTCTATCCAAGGTTATACAAGCATGGTCTACACAACCTCGCCAACCCATGTCGTCAGCCTATGAACAACATGATGGTGACCTCCCGTCAACTAGTCACGATACAGTTGGGAAAACGAAAAGTAGAGTCAAGTTCCTGTGCATGATATGAAAAGGGATTCATCTAACTCACCTTTTCCCTCGTATGGACGAAGCCTCAAAATTACTGGAAGATATGAGTGTTTCACAACCTCAACTTCCAACTGCTTATCTCAAGCTTACTCTCGACCCACCTGTAGTTGATGGAATGATCAATCTGGTCCCTTCATCGATCAATCTAGTTGATCATGTAGTCAATATGGTCACGTCCTTAGTTGAACCAACTAACAAAGTGATCGATCCAATCCCATCCTCGGTCGATCCCACTATCCCGTTAGAGAGTGCAACCAAAGTGGTTGATCCAGATTATTTTCGGCACGAAATGAGAGCGGAGATATAATAAAGAAATGAAAAGAGATATCGCAGATATTCAATAATATAACATAAATGTATCAGAGATGCAACCATAAACACAGAGATACAGTAATACACGATTTCTATTAATGAAATAAATCTACAGAGACTGTAAAAATACAGAGTGAAAGACTTGCTAGAATGGTGGCAGCTTATCTCTGAGAAGAGATGTGACGGCTACTCGCATTCGAAAGAAGATGATTATTATAATGAGGCTCTAAGGGCCTTTTTAACACAAGTAAAATCCAAAACCCTAACCCCGGAAGATGAAAATCCAAAAGGTTTGTGGGCCCCGATGGGGTTAGTTGATACGTCAACTTCCCAAGGGCGTAACTTTTGCATATGATCTTTGTTTGGGGCACTCGATAGCTCATTGGAAAGATATATCCAAGGAATACAACTTTTGGGTGAGAAAAGTTGATCTACAATCCATGTTGCTCCTCGTTTTCTAAAAAAACATTGTATAGGGCCTCAAAACGGCTTCGGAAGTTCAGGACCCGAAAAACTGCTAAAAATAGTAAATTACCAAAATTGCCAAAAAATTGTTTTGAGCCAGTTAGAGAAGGTGGGTGGCCACCAATATCCACCTGGATCAGTGGTCTATCCGATCCCACTCTCCCGTTAGAGAGTGTAATCCAAGTGGTCGATCCGATCCCATCCTCGGTCGATCCCACTCTCCCGTTAGAGAGTGAAACCCAATCAGTCGATCCCTTTCCACCCGTCGACCCCATTCCCCCCTTGGAGACTGAAACCCAATCGGTCGATCCCTTTCCACCCGTCGACCCCATTCTCCCCTTGGAGACTGAAACCCAAGTGGTCGATATCATCTCGTCATCGGTCGATCATACTCTCCCACTAGAGAGTAAACCTGATGTTGCCCACGTTTTTCTCATTGATACATAATCTATCGTGCTAAGGGGATTTCCTCCTTCTCCCATAGAACCCCCTCCAAGTAATGAGACCATCATTTTTAATTGGGGTATGCTAACTGGACCTCATCTTCCCTCTCATATTCCTTTCAAGATTACAGTACAAGTTTGTGGTCGGGACGTTCCTCAAACGTTGATAGATGAAGGTTTGTCCATTAGTATTTTGTCCTCTCTTGCTTGGAAAGATTTGGGTTATCCTCAACTTGTGTCGGTTACCCAAACTTTGTTCTCTTTTAACAAAAGAACCAGTCACTCTTTAGGGATCCTTCCCCAGTTTCCCGTAACTTTGGGAGGGAAAACTATCTTTATTGATGTCATGCTAGTCCAAGACCCTTTGGATTTCGATTTACTCCTTGGGCGAGATTATGTCTATGTTATGAAAGCTATTGTGTCCACTCTTTTTCGTGTGATATATTTCCCGCACGATGGAAGAATGGTGACTATTGATCAAATTTTGTTTGTTGGCACTAACTTGACCATCAACTCAATGAACTCCCTAAATGGTCCGTCTATGAACACAGTATCGCCCCTACCATAGTTCAATTATGTGGCATTGTCTCCCATGCCTTCAATTGCCGATGCAGATAAGTCTCTCACTGTAAGCTCACTCCCTAATGACTTGGATCCGGTAGTTGACATGGTAATCTTTTTGGTAGGGCTATTGGAGCCTGATCTCCTTACCCCTATCGCGGCCTTCAACATGTGTTCCTTCCAGAGTGTGTTTCTTCCGTCAAGTGAAGATCTCTTGGAGGCCATGACCGAGTTTTGTCCCTTGACATGGTGTCCTTCCAGAGCTTTGTCCTATTGGAAGTTGTGATCAAGAAGAGAGATGAGCATGGTTTCCTGATTTCAAGCTCATTAAAAAATGAAACCAGCCTTGAGTATGGTTTCTGATTTCAGTATTGTTAAAATATGAAACCAGCTGTGAGGATAATTTTCACGTCTCTATAGCAACCTTGTTAAAAATGAAACAGATATTATGAGCATAGTTCTTGTTTCTGTGTCAAGCTCGTTAAAAAATGAAACAAAGGTCTGGGGATTGAACCTAGATTCTCGAGCATAGTTTTGTTCCTGTGTCAAGCTCATTAAAAAATGAAATAGTTTTCCCCCTCTCTGTTTGATTCAAGTACTTTGTTATGTATAGTATTTGAAGCTTCTTTTCATCCCCCTATGTCATTGGACGAACCGAAGCTTGGAGGGCAATGCTTTCAGCCTTTTGACATCATGTTGAAGTTAGAGTCGCTAGCTTCTTAAGCTGGGGGCTAAGTACCAACCATTTCTGAATAATGCGTTGGTAAGTTCAAGCATAGTTTTCTATGGTTCAAACTTGTGTAAAAATGAAACCACCTACCTCAAGCATAGTTTCCTTTGGTTCGAGCTTGTGTAAAAATGAAACCAGGTCTAAGAATATTTTTGGCTAGTTTTAAGCTTGTGTAAAAATAAAATCTATTCCAAGCATAGTTTTGTTTTGTTTTAAAGCTTTCGTAAAAATGAAAACAATCTCGAGCTTAGTCTTTGTTCTTTCTCATGCTCGTAAATACATGAGAATAAGTTACCGAGCTTAGTCTTTTTTCTTTCTTGTGCTCGCAAATATGTTAGAATGTAACCGAGTATACTTTTATCACTTTTTCGGACTCATAAAGGTTATACGAAAAAGGAACCCATTGGAGTTCCCTTTAAGCTCTTTTCAGACGCTCTAAACATGAAAACATTGTCGAGCGACCTTGTTCTTTTCACACTCGTAAAAGTATTTGAAGAAAACGTTCAATAGGCGGTAGGTTATCACTTTTTCGGTCTCGTCGAACTGATTTACAAAAAATGCACTGAGAGAGTTCTCTTTAAGTGTTTTTCAAACTCTCTAAACATAAAAAACCCCCGAGTTTTCTCTCTTTGGACTCGTTAAACAAACATCGAAAGGCCCATATGGGACCATAGTTTTCTTTAAGTGTTTTTTAGACTCTCTAAACATGAAAAACTCATGAGTTTTCTTTCTTTGGACTCATAAAACAAACATCGAAAGACCCATATGGGACTGAACCACTCCTTCCTAGGGTTCGTTAAGCATACTCCTAGGGACTCATCTGAAGGATGAGCTTACATTTCAAGCATATGTTATCCTCCTCAAGCTTGTGTAAAAATAAAGAGGTACTCGCCAGAAATGGTGGGGAAAAAATTGGGAAAGAAATGTATCTAAACTTGTATTCTATGGAAGAGTCTCTTTGAACATGAAACCCTTTCACTCACTTGTGTCTAGGTTCGAAAATCCACTTGTCTCTTGATCATACTCCTTTATAAGATTAAAACTTGGT
Organism: Picea sitchensis; assembly: GCA_010110895.2. Taxonomy (NCBI): domain Eukaryota; kingdom Viridiplantae; phylum Streptophyta; class Pinopsida; order Pinales; family Pinaceae; genus Picea; species Picea sitchensis. Next base: position 4,753 of record SNQJ01S0246200.1, on the reverse strand, counting down.
CTGTGATCCCTGTTGTTGAGTCAATGTTTCCAAGACAGTTTTTGTGTCGTCAATATGTTTAAAGAGAAGTTCAACCCAAAAAACCTTCTATTGCACTGGCCATTTCTGTAGTCCTTAAGCCTTCTATTGCATCGACCATCCCTGGGTCAGTCCTGAATCACTTGTTACTCTGATCTACTTCAAATCTTGTTACCTGTTTCGTGTCATTGATGGGGGATACATTAAGGCCCTCCTGTGAAGAGTCTTTTCCTATTGACTTCAACTCATTGTCGAGGAATTAGACTTAGAAAATAATTGGTACCTTGGAACTTGCATGCCTCAATGGCAAGTTTCCTCGCTTTCGACAGTTGGTTTTCATTATCGACCCCTGATAGAGAGATTATGTCGAGTGTTCGACTTCAACTCATTAATTCACATTCGTTGGATTGTACTAGAGTACCTTGGGGGTCATTGACATTAATGGTGATTTCCCTTGCACTTGTTAACGGTATTCACTAATGACCGGTAATCAAGTGGTTTCTACCATGTTCGACTTCAGCACATGTATTCACATGGTTAGATTCGTACTATAGAGTGGTGGAAATGAAGACCCTAGATATTTTCTGACAGATTCAGGTTGCGTTGGAGTATATTCAGTTTGTACGGTTGCATAGATCCACATTGTATGTCTCGTGGCTATGTTCAAATTTGAGTCTTTAACACATAGATCCATAGTGTATTCTTGGTGGCTATGTTCAGATTTGAGTCATAATGGCATGGATCCACAGTGTATGTTTGGTGGCCATGACCTATATTACTTGATATGGATCTTTGCATGTCGACATTTATGCTTTGAGTCACTTGTATTCTGAGTATGGGAATTGCTACCTCAGTGATGATATATTATTGTACTGTATTTCCTTGTTTGTTGGCAGGTTTCCGATCGACGTGTTCATTGTTCACTACAAACACTCGACAAAGTATTTCAGCTATCACTCTGTTATAACTTCATACTTTGGGGGGCTCTCTGTTACACATTATTTTCGTCGTCCCTACGACCGTTAATGATGTAAACCTATAGGTTTCCTTCAGAGGGGTCAGTGGCTTGAATTCCTGAAGAAAGAAGAGAGAATAACTTTTACTAAGAGAAGAAGTTGTATTTTCCTTTGTAAAAACCCTATTAAAGAGGATTTCCGTAAGCTTCTCTATACATAGGGTGCGGAAATGCCTGATTTTCACAGGCTGTACTAAAGCTAGGCTGCAGAGTTTCTGCATGCTGCACTACATCTAGGGTGCATAAATTCTTGTACGTGGGAAAAATGAGCGTCTTCTCGATGCTTCTAGAAGGAGAAGCTTATATGGTGAGGTGGCCTCCGAACGGTTTGGATCTTACTCGCTTTCATGATTTAGTGGGATCATCCTAACCTCCTCACCTTATCCTCCTCAGCTTATAAACGGAGAGGAGCTCTCATGGAGAAAGTTAGATTGGCTTGTTATTGAGTTTTGTAGCTTGGAGTTTTTGGAGCTTGTATGTTGGCTTTGAATTTTTCTTTGTCCAGATAGATTGTGAGTAGCTATCAAATATACAGTCTCAGATTCCATGAATTAGAAGTGTGTGGGAAGAAAGGAATTGTTGGAAGGAACCTGAAAACATCAAGGCATCTGGTTGTATCTTTCTTCCACATTCTTTAATACATATATACTTTTCTTTCCTATATGAATATTATTTGTTCATATTGTATGATTCCTTGATCACGTACATAGTTTCATATCAAATAGACTCTATTATTCTTGTCTTCATTGGCTTGTGTTTATTTGCATATATTTCTCCATAAGCCTCGCAACAAAGCTTGGATTGTATTGGCGAAGTCGGATCTTCAATATTTAAAAGGTATGTTCTAGATCCATTTCTCATTTGATAATCGAATCTAAGGAAAAAGTAGTGTATTGTCTTGTTTTGTTTAGTTTCGTAGTGAAGTTAGGGGGATTGATTTGTGTCTGCACTTAACAATTAGCCCGATAACAATAATACCATCCTCTAGATCAACATCTGGTGTTATTATTTCTCTGCTACCTTTAGGACTTTCACTATAATACTCTGAGCTAACGATGGCTTCTTGAACATTATCAACATTTGTTTTCTTCCTCTTATGATTTAAATGTGTTTCATCTAAATCAATGATTTCTTCATAATCAATAGAAATAGACTCATCAATGATTTCTTTTTGCGAGAAGGAGTGATAACCTCATTGGGACCAATCTCAACAAAATCTTCATTTGGATTTTCCTCATTTTTAAATGTAACCCTTTTAGCATTTCTAGAATGAGTATTTTTGTTTCTTCTTTCATGTTCTTCTCTGTCTACTCTTGCAGGTTCAACCTCCATTACTTTCTATTTATTTTTCCTTCCTTCTTGTGTCTTTTCAATATGAAAAACGTTGTTGACATCCATGATATTATTCTATGTAGAGTAAATCCCCACTAACATATGTGAAAGTCGTTCAATAAAATCCTGTAAAAATAAAATATAACATTTTCATGTTAAATAAAATTAAAACATTAACATGATACTAAAAATAATAAACGACACAAAAATAAAAATAAAAAACTTACATTGTCTTTCTCAATGTCGTCAACGATGGATGCATATAATTCTAAAAAACATTCATTTTTGTTATAATTGCTCAATTTAAACAATATCTAAACTTGATATAATTTATGCCTTGTTTTCAACAAGTGCATAAACAATATTTGTGGCTCGAACCAAACATATATCTCGTAACAAGCCAAGTGTCTGAAAAATTCCTTGCACATATTCTAATTCGGCACAATACAAATATATATGATATCCATTGTTTCCTTGCTTGTCTTTAACAAACCAAGAATATTCCGGTTTATTTTCACCTTCCACAATTTTCCACTCTCTAACATTCTTCATTGCCTTTGATAACTCAATGTTATGCTATCATTTTGTTTCCTAACATTCACGGAGGTTCCAGTTGCATTTTTGGATGCCATTATTACAGGTCTTGATCCAGATATATTCATAGATAATCGCTTTCCTTCCATTTGCCTATATTAAAAAAAAAAAAAAAAATTAGGCCTTTTACATTACAATAAACTAAAAAAAAAAACGTTGAATATAAAAACTAATTTTTTTTATTTTTATTTATTTTTACTGATGTAAAACAAATTGACCCATGGAGGGGGGGATGGGGTGATGTCGGACCGTGAATTAGCCGCAGAGGGGCTGGGATGATGCCTGACATTGCCCCATCCCCCACGGCCAAGCCCCGGACATTGCCCAGTAACCACCATGGGCCAAAACTAAAAAAAATTAAGTAAAAAACTATACCTAAATTTGATTTTTTTTCTTTTTTCTTTCAAAAAATCTTAAGGATTTTGTTAAGAGTTTTTGGAAAAAGTCTCAATTTTAAAAACAAAATGGGTATTTTTTAGAAAAAAATAGAAAACATCTAAACAAATCACTAACCTATGAAATGCTAGATTCTCGGATGGTATTTTTTAGAAAAAAAAAAAGAAAATATCTAAACAAATTATTAACCTATGAAATGCTAGATTCTCGGATGTCTTCTCGATGTTTCTTCGTATAACACAGATGATATAAATTACTGTTAGTATAACGAATGTGGAATAAATGAAAATTAGGTATATTGTCTACATATATACCTAAAATTATATGGATCATCAATATGCTTAATAAATGTGAGATAAATAAATAAGCATGATAAATATTGTATTTAACATGTAAATAACAAAATAAAAGAGTAGAAGTTGTTTTTAATTTTTAAGGGAAAATAAGTGGAAA
>SNQJ01S0246197.1:0-13143 GCA_010110895.2 Picea sitchensis | reverse complement strand
TATTGGTACAGGTTTACAACAGTATATCTCACAGTGATAGTGTGACAGTGGTTCCATCATTCTACTTCTACTTCAAGGTGGCAGGATGGGTCAAGGACAAGTGGTTGTAGCCACCTTCCGGTTGTAGCTAGAGAACATTGGGGGTTGTAGCCTCCTTTTGGTTGTAGCCATAGAATTGGGGAGTTGGATATTCCCTCAAGTTGTAGCCTGAAAAACTAGGGGGTTGGAGCCTTCTTCCAGTTGCAGGTGGAAAACAAAGGAAGTTCGTGCTTCCAATGAATGTAATTCTTCAAGACATATAAGAAAATGCATTCCGTGGTTTTCTCCCGATTTGGGTTTCTACGTAAAACATTGGTGTACTATGTATGTGTGTGATTGTTTATTTCTTACTGCTCGTTATTGGATAATAATTCTACATTGATATAACATTTGAAGAAAAATGATTATAATTAAACTATTACTTATTCACCCACCCTCTTAGTAATCCAACAATTGATTCTCCAGGAGTTTGACTTAGAGTTCGAATGTTCTAAGTCTAAGAAATCTTTGGTTTTCCCTGAACTGATATGTGACCTTCCCTCCACTGAGACAAAAAATGTGGCAGAGGATTCCTTACCTAATGAATCCCTTTTTCTGATCAGTTCTTATGACGTATGGTACAGAGATATCATTATCTATATCTAGACTCAAACTTTCTGGCCTGATCTATCTAGTACAAATCATCATCGCATCTACTATCAAGCCCACCAATACATCATTATAGGTGATACTCTTTACCTCCACGGTGTTGATTCTATTTTTCGACGATGTCTCACTTATGACGAAGCTGAGAAATCTTTGAATGACTGTCACTCTCGATCATATGGTGGTCATATGTCTGGGTATGCCACTTCCCAAAAGATCTTATGAGAATGTTATTTCTGGCCTTCTTTATTTAAGGATTGCATCACTGTTGTTCAGAAATGCCATGCTTGCCAAACTTATAATAACAAGATAAGATCTCATCCTGCTCCTTTACATCCTGTAGTTCCCGTTGGTCCATTTTCCAAATGGGGCATTGACTTCAGGACATGTAACCCTCACTCGGCTGGTGAACATGGATACATCATTGTAGCTGTAGATTATTTCACTAAATGGGCCGAGGTGATGCCTACATTTGATAACATCAGGAAAACTACAACATTTTTCATATTCAATCATATCATTACTAGGTTTGGTATCCCTCAAGATATTGTTACTTATCATGGTATTCTTTTTCAGAAATTCATGATGTCCGAACTTACTAAAAAGTTGGGTCTTCTCCATGAAAACTCAACCCCCTATTACCCACAGGCCAATGGCCAAGTTGAAGCAATCAACAAAGTTCTCATTACTATGCTTCGACGGATGATAGGAATTCATAAGACAAGATGACACATGATGTTGTTCTCATCATTATGGGCCTATCAAACATCTTTCAAGTCTACCACGATATTTACACCTTTCCAACTAGTTTATGGTATCGAGGTTATCTTGTCGATTGAATGTGAAATACCATCTTTGAAACTGGTCGTTGAAATTCTCCCCAATACCTCTGCTGAAGAAGAGTGTCTTTTGTATTTAATGCAATTAGATGAAACCCATAACGATGTCGCCCTAGTTATTGAAACTCAAAGGAAACGTGTTAAATCCCAATATGACAAGCATGTCAAGCCACATGTTTTTTCTGAAGGTGATCTTGTTCTCCTTTACAAAAAGGATCGTGATTTTCTAGGGGCTAGTAAATTCAAGGCCATGTGGCAAGGTCCTTACATTGTCAAACGTGTGTTGGAGAAGAGAGCTTATGAGCTACTCCATTATGATGGAATCCCTTTGAGTGAGACCTGAAATGGGCTTTACTTAAAGAAGTACTATGCTAAAGTCATTTTTGCATGATTGCTTGTACTTTTAGTGCATCATACTCTTGTGTGTTTTTTTGTTGTTTGGTTTCGACCTTCAGAAGATTACCTTGCATTGTGGTAGGTTTCTAGATGTCAGTGTCTTCACTACCCTATATTGGCTTCACTGATGGTGCTAGTCACAACACTCAGAACTTAGCATATGCTACTTGGGAAATCTATACACCTACAAATGAACTGATTAGTCTACATGGTGTTTTCCTTGGTCGTGCAACCAAAAATATTGTGGAATATAGTGCATCCATCAAATTATTGGCCAACGTTGTGTCACTTATAATCCATCATATTATTGTACGAATCGACTCATAGTTACTAGTCCTACAATTGAGTAATGTTTACTCCATTCGAAGTCCTATGTTATTAAGGGTATATTTATGAATTCGCCTCTTGGAATGTCATTTTGATTACATTGAATATAAACACATTCCTAGATGTCTAAATACATTAACATATGCATTGGCTAATTATGTGTTAGACAAACATTTGAGAAATTTATAAAATCCAATCACACTTTGTATATACAACAAGTAAGCTAGTAAAAGCCTCATATATATATAACGATTAAAGTTTTTACAAAAAGTGTCTTTGCTTGAAGACCAAAATGTCAAAAATGTGAAGCACATGGCTTCATATACAAATATAACATCAAGGATGTTTCTCACGATAACATGCAACTACCCGTGCTACTCTACGGAGTAGTCGATCGATGGAAGAAGATACGCCCAATGTGTGGCGATGATAAAACCTCGGGATATCGTCAATAGAGGCATCTGTCACGTCCATCATCAACCCCTCCAAGTTTTGTTCTATAGCCTTGTAGTCAACAATGACTAATCCTGCTACCTAGACTCTCTCCCCTCATCTCTGGATGGGCGATGAACCTGGAGGTCGATGAGGTCCCACGTCTGCATCATCAAAGAGATTTTGGTTATTCATTGGATAAAGAACACAAAAAAATTTCTTCTTAAAAATCACAAAAACATTATAAAAACAAAATGTACTTATTACCTATGATCCCCCATTGATAACCTTCAAGAAGAACCACGTCTGGATCACCTCGTAAGTATAAGCTGACATATGCGTATTCGTCTACCATAAGCATCTGGGGTCTCAACCAATCAAAGAAAATGTCATTATACCTGACGATAGGACCAGTTACATGTCGTTCCATGAGGTTGACCCACCTCTTCATTATTGGATCCTGTGGGGAAGGTATGCCCCACTCTACTTGTAGGCGCAAGTTTGGAACCCTCTCCAGGAAGGACACCAAAATCAACTTGTATCTGAACTGTTTCAGGTCACCTCTCATGCACTTGGTCAATTGTTTTTTCATGCTTTTGAGAACCTCGTTACTCCAGTTGAAAACTTGGGGCTCCATACATTCCATCGCATACTGGAAATCCCTTTGAAGAGCCATATGGGGAGCTTCACTCCCTGCCATGTGCGTAATGTTGTAGAGGATAGTCCGTAAAGGTAAGTCACAGACATCTCTTATAGTGACTTTTCCGCTATGCTTGTGAGTACCAAGCATGCAATGTGTTCTAATATAGTGGCTCATGGGTTCGACACCTCCTCTTCTACATGTCAGTGTAACTTGAGCCCCACAGAGAGATAACCTGATCAAGAAGTAGATATCCTCAATATCTATCTCAAGAATGTGAGTTCCCACATGGAATACCTGCTGGTCCACATCCCACATGTGAACTAAGTATTCGAGCAACCTCAACTTGGCCCTCATGCCCTGGACCTTGAAGAATTTTAGCAGTTCACACTGGAGGAGGGAATTTATAGTTCCCGAGTCATTCCCAACAAAGTAATCTTCATCCTCATGCTCTCTCTATCTTGAAATTTGAACATCCTTACTGTAGAAATCCTGAAATGGAACATAAAAGAGGGATTAGCATCTTCATCTCTCTCCTGGAAACTTTTTATTGGCAGAAACATAAAAAAAAAATTGTGTTTTGTGCACGTCCCAGGCTAGCACGCCCATACAGTTCAGAGTCATTGCACTGTAGCTTTAAGGTCACCTACGATGACCTTGGGTCGTCGTAGGGAACGATACAGGGTGCCTGTGACGAACTTCGGGCGAAGTACCTTTAAAAAATTCACTCAAAAAGACATTTCTAACCAATGAAAAGAAAAAATGAATCCATGAAAAGTTGAAAGAGATGAAAATTACATGTTCAGCAGAGACCATTCGTCAAATGATCAACTATGCCTCCCATAATCCGCAGTGGAAGTTTGAGGTAAAATGGGGGTTTTGGAACAGATTTTGGGTGGAGTAACAATGAAATGGTAAAAATAAGTTTTTACCCATTCTTATTAATTTTTACTTGTTCATTGTTATTTTTTATATTATTTTATATTTCCACATAAACCCTAATGTTTTAACCACATTGCAAGTGTTTGGTTTTTTGCAAATGAAAAACCTAGGGGTGAAGTATTGAACAAGGATACATCTTTTGGTTTTCTTTTATATATTTGTCTCATGTATAGATCCTTTTAGAGTTTTTCAGGAAAAACGCGGAGCTTAGGTTTTGTTCCTTCTCATGCTCGTAAATAAATGAGAATGTAACCGAGTATACTTTTGTTGTCTTTTCGTACTTGTAATGGTAACACGAAAAATGAAACCCATGGAGTATATTTTAAGCTTTGTTCACGCTCCGTAAAAATGAAAATATTGTCAATCGACCTTGTTCTTTTCATGCTCGTAAAATTATTTGAAGAAAACATTTGATGAGAGGTAGGTTATCACTTTTTCGGTCTCATCAGATTAAATTACAAAAAAGGAACTTGTGGAGTCCTCTTTAATTGTTTTTCAGACTCTCTAAACATGAAAACCCCCAAGTTTTCTCTCTTTGGACTTGTTAAACAAACATCGAAATACCCATATGGGATCGAACCACTCCTTATTAGGGTTCATTAAACATACTCTGAGGGACTCATCTGAAGGATGAGATTACATCAACAATCATATGTTATCCTCCTCAAGCATTCATAAAAATAAAGAGGTACTCGCCATAAATGGTGGGGGGGAATTTGGGAATGAAATGTGTCTTTGTATCCGTTCTAGTGGCAGTAATAGTCAATATTGAACATGACACCCCCCTTCATCCTTGTATCTGGTTTGGGAAATCCATTTGTCTCTCGTTTGACCATCCACATGTCCATATGTTGGGTCCTCCTTGAATCAATTTTTCCAATACCATTGTCATGTCGTTCATATGTTCAAGAGAATTCCAGCCTTAATAAGCCTCCTATTGAGTTAGGCATCTACAGTTATAAATTTTATACAATGTCGGCCTTCCCTGTTTCAGTTTAAAATCATTTCATACTTTGATCTATCTCAAATATGTTACTTATTTCATGTAATTGATGGGGGATGCATCAAGGCCCTCCTGTGACGAGTCTTTTCTTGTCGACCTCCGTTCATTATCCAAGAACAAGACACATAAATCATTCAATGTCTTAGATATTGCATGCCTCAATGGAAGGTTTCTTTGGTTTCAAAAGTGGGTTCACATCATTGGCCCTTGACTGGAAGATTCCCTCGAGGGTTTGACTTCAACTCCTTTATTCACACTCGTGGGATTGTACTGGGGTACCTTGGGAGTCATTGACATCAATGGTGATTTCCCTTGCACTTGTTAATGGTTCTCATCATTGACTGGTAAAAAAGGGGTTTCTACCATGTTCGACTTCAACACCTATAATCACATGGTTAGATTCATACTTAGGGATGACGGAAATGAATACCCTGGGTCATACCATTCTGTTTCAAGCTGCAACGGAGTATTCATAATTTGTATTGACACATAGATCCACTTTGTATGTCTCGTGCCTATGTCCAAATTTGAGTCATTTTAAGAGCATAGATCCACAATGTATTCTGGGTGGCTATGCTGATTCACCTTGACATGGATCCATAGTGTATATTTAGTGGCCATGACACATTTGACACATTGTAATCAGAGTATGGGAATGCCTACCTCAGACAATGGTATATCATTATGCTGATGCTTGACTATTTGTAGGTTCCCAACTGGTGCGTTCTTTTTTTCCGACACACACATTCTACAAAGTATTTCAACTGTCACAAGTTCTAGCCTCATACTTTGGGGGGAATTATGTTACACATTATTTTGGTCATCATATTGATCCATTGACAACATGTCTTCATGTTCCCAAAAAGAGCCTTTCTCCATGAGGAAACTGACTGGCTTTCTCTTCCGAAAAAGCCTATTAAGGAAGGTCGTCATAGGCTGCACCATAAGTAGGGTGTGACGATGCCTGGTCATCACACTCTGCCCTAAAATGGGCTTGTGACATCTTCACGGGATTCTCTACAGCTGGGGTGCGACGATGTCAAAAGGATAATAAAAGGTTGACCTTCACGAATGTTCTAGAAGGAGATATTCTAGAAGGTGAGGTGGCATCCATATGGTTTTGATCCTAATCGTTTCTCTGATTTGGTGGAATCATCCTAATATCTTTAACCATGTCTCTTTCCCCTATATAAATATGGATCTCTCATGGAAAAGGTTAAGCACAAAAACAAGAAAGTAAGGTTAATGAAGGTTGAAGTGTCTAAGATTGTATGGAGAATTCTGCATTGGATCATTCTTGAGAGCCTCATTTTAGTTCATCAAGTCATTGTGGATGTTCTTCATTCAAGTTTGGAGAAAGTGTGTATTTTGGAGCAAAGGGTCATCAAAAGTGGACCTTGAAACATCAAGGCTTTGGTTGTAATCTCCACTTTCACTTTAATATAATGCAGTGATATGTTTCTTTCCCATAAAACTTATCTCGTTTTATTGTATGATTCCTTGATCACATACATAGGTTCTCTTTGAGTATNAAGTGGACCTTGAAACATCAAGGCTTTGGTTGTAATCTCCACTTTCACTTTAATATAATGCAGTGATATGTTTCTTTCCCATAAAACTTATCTCGTTTTATTGTATGATTCCTTGATCACATACATAGGTTCTCTTTGAGTATGCTATATTTATTTCTCTTTGGTTGGATTTTGTTCCCTTGCAGATCCAATATCACAGGAGCACTAGAATGGAGCTAGGTCGACAACGGCAGGAGGAAGTGATATTTAAACAATATGTTTCTCATCTCTTGTTATATAGTAAACTCAATGATTAGAGCTTAGGGAAAGAATCATATCCTGTTATGTTTTTTTCTAGATCTAGGTGGATCTAGGGAGATCTATTTATGTTTGCATTTATCGATAAGTCCCATAACACATAAACGCTAACATTTTTGAAATATTTCACTTGCAAAGAAGTAAGCATAAGAAATATTAGTTAGTTCAGTTAACCACGAGGGATAAGAGAAAAATCAATGAGTTGGTTAAATATTGTCAAATAGACATGAATGGACTCAACACAAAGGTATATGTAAGCATCATACCATTGGGTTCATATGACTATCTAATTGGCATGGATTGTGTTAGAACTGAGAGTCACACTTAGACTGTTGTAAGTGCAATCCCAGTAACCATCATAATATAAATGGATTAAATTGGTTTGAGTAGGTGGATCAAAAAGACTAGGAAAGAAAGGGAGAGGGCAGAAAAATGTCTGCAGAGGGATTCCATTGGGCATGGAGTCATAACATCCTATAGATCAAAGGCAATCAAATTGTATATAAAAAAAAAGGGATATATAATGATGAGTAGAAGCATAGTGAATATGAAAAAAGGAAGAACATCCATTATACATAGATCCTTTATGCAACAAATAAATATTTTCTTACACGGTGAACAATGATTTAATGGGCAAGCTACAACAGATCCTCTATTGTTCATGAATCCATCAATAAATGGAATCTATGATCCTAAAAACCTGCAATATATTCAAGCAAGAAGATAACAAAGAAATGGAAAAACACAGAAGGCAATCTGATAAAAAATCTCATGAATATTTAATGGTAGAAAATGTCATAACAAATGAGCCCTCGGGCTTACAAATGAGAAGCTAAAACTGCTCCTCCATCTCTCTCCTCTCTTGGCTCATGAATACCCCCTTTTCTTATCAAAATCCACTTTCATATATAGTGAATGATATCTATATACACTAAGGAGGTAGAAACTGAGATAGATAGGATCCTCCTCCATTTAGGAGTCTTGTTACAAAACATTCCAACAAAAACCTAACAAATTCCTATTTTTTGGGATCTTGTCCATTGTGATAAATTCCTATTAAAACAGGTCATGTTGCTTTATATGGAGATGGAAAACATGTCCCTCATGTCCAAATAACTCCTATGAGACCATTCGAACCTTCCCTAATAGCTGACAACCCTCCCATAGCTCGATTTTTTTAGACTGTTAGAGTTCACAGCACCTGTGAAAACATGCGCTGCGAACTTTCCTGTAGGTGATGTTTTTATCTTTTCTCCAAAAATATGAACTGGTTTAGGTTGATTTGTTTTCAAAAAGTAAAAAAAATCATGTTCTTACTCAACACCAAATTTCATATGAACCCATATGGGATTCAAAATTTATGAGAACACAATCCTCTAGTGTGTGTTAATTGCTCACAAATTGTGATAATTACCAGTTCGCAACGTCAACGCTGCGAACTTTCCTGTAGTAGCTTGTTTCACCTTACCAAATTTTTTAATCATCCCAAAACTTATATCAAGTATCCATAAGTTATGTAATCCTTATGATGGTAATAATATGATTAAAATACATCACCCAAATCATAATCATGGTTGAAAAAACATGGTAATCACCCAAAAATGTGTCAAAGGTATAAAACAGGAACTTGACAAAATTTGGTGTATGATCTGAAGGATGAACATATTTATTTCTTAACTCTAGAGCTCCTCTTGGTAGAATCCTTGGTCAACATGTATAATCACTGCTTGTCTTATTTATGTCATTTGTTATGAAAATTGGTGTGTGAAAGTGAACTCTCTGTCAAAACATGGTTTTTATCAATGAAAATATCAGTTAACAACATGTGCAATCTTAAAACCTAGTTTACATATTATCAGCCACATATTTCAAGTGTGTGGGGGGTGTAGATTCACTCTTTAAAAGCGATCTTGTAAAGATGCAGAAAACAAAATCTTCAACAATGTTGGAACAAAGGGTTCACAACACCCTGTTCGGAGCGCATAGTTTAGCCAGTTTACATCGCTAGGTGAAACTGATGGGAACGTGTAAATTTTGAGTAGTGGGGAAGATGAAAGAGGTCAAGAGGTGGCCTAGGCTAGTGGGAATGGTTCAAAACATATTTTAGGTGAACTTTTCAAACTAGTATAAATAAATTTGATAGTCTGCAGTGCCAACAAATGCATCAGTAAAAGGACCTCCTCTCAATCTTCAAATAGCTTGAAAACTCTCATGGAGAACCTGGTGGACCTAGGCTTGATGATAATGTCTTTTAATTTATGAAGGGATGTTTGCAAGTTTTCCAACCTCCAACTCTCCTCTTTAAAAAATTTGCGGCGCCAATTCACAACGCCTAGCTCAAACACAATTTGCACACTTGGAGGAAGCTGCTAGAAACGTTTATGACATAATCCCTGAGAATTTGTTTAAAATGAAATCTCTGAAAACAATAAGATCTTATTTGTCATGATTCTTTAAATTTAATGATAACAATTGAATGCATGAGGTACTTATCAGTACGCTGCGAACTCTCCTAGTGAGTTGGCAACACATACAATTGTCTTTAACTTGACATTTAAACAGATGGATGATGACAAAGAGAAAAATTTGTACAACTAAGAGGTGACATGTCACAGTAATGATGTAAGGATCAAATGTGTGACTAAAAAAACAAAAAAAAAAATATTCTTTTTTACCCCTACAATTCTATGTGCTAACATCTGGCTCCATAGGGGATGTCATGCTCACTGTGAGCTACCAAGAAGTAGTTATAGTGCCTTATCCAATCCATCTCTGTCCACAAAACCTGTATGCCTGAGAGAACCTCCACTCCTTATTGAAAACTGAGAATAGTCTCACACTGAAAACAAAAACCACTGCAAACCAAATGCAAACTGAAGGTTTCATTCAAACTGAAAACCAAATGCTTGCATGGAAAACTTGAACCTTCAAATATATAAAAATTTCCTCAGTAACCATACAAATAACTTTGTGATTGAATGATCTTCATCGTCATATTGAAAATTGAGCACTAAGTAAAAATAGAGACATAATTACAACCACACATACTTTCTTGAAAAAACATACTTACAATCCAGGAACTTTGTTCTTATGATGACAACAACTGGAATTCTATTGCTGCAAAACATCTCCATATAGATAGCAACAAGATCTTGAAATCCATAAAAAAATTGTTGTGGCTCATCAATGAATTCCTCCTTGGTTGACTCAAGCATGGGATGGTTTGAAAATGGTTGCAATATATGTCCACTCTTTTCACCAATTTCTAGTGAATATGGGTGAATATAAAATGCGATCTCAAGATCTATAATTGGGACTAGCTCATTTTTACATTTGTAATAATCAAGCTGAAAATGAGAGTTATCAACAAGTATTGTATCAAAGACATGTCTATTTGTTTCTAGTCCATTTTTTTGTGAAGGCATATCATAATGGAGATCATTCAAAACCTCGTGATTATCATGAAAACTACTTTATTCTATGGAAAATTATTCATCACAAGTATGCTTTTCGTGACAAGCAAAGTCTTTACAAAGTAAAGAAAACTCACCACAACATTTTTCATAAACATGTTCAACAGAAAAATACTCCTTACAAAAGAAATTAAAAGCATCATGAAAATGTGTCAAAGAGTTGATACTGGCAACTCAAAGAGATTGACACCAGTCACGAGCTATTCCCTCTAATGAGTACCTAGAAAGCATGATATGAACATCCTCATGCATGATCTGAAGTCGATGAATAAAATCATGGAAATATATCAAGTGTTCAGCTAGTACTTCCCATTATTCTCCTCTAAATATGGGAAGGAAACCTTCCCATTCATCTCTACTAGGCACTAGATTTGGAAAACTGACTATCTTTGAAAAATCACAGAAAGCATACCTCTGAGCTAGGATCTTGATTATTTCAAAACAATGGAGTCACCAATAGATATATGAACAATGGAGTCACCAATAGATATATGAACAGTGGAGTCACCATGGTGAAAGATAAGAAGTCCAAAAGTGTCTAGCTTCGGTTCACCATCCAAAGATATATCTAATCATCATAGTTCACCCAGGGAAGGTGTCTTCAATGTCGTCCCCGACAACGACGCAAAACATGTTAGCACTGAGAGTAACACTTAGACTGTTTTAAGTGAAATCCTCGTACCCATCAGAATATAAATGGATTAAATTGGTTTGAGTAGGTGGATCAACAAGACTGGGAAAGAAAGGGAGAGGGCAACAAAATGTTTCGAGAGGCATTCCATTGCCCATGGATTCATAACATCCTACAAATCAAAGGAAATCAAACTGTATATCAGAAAAAAGGGATATATAATGATGAGTAGAAGCATAGTGAATATGACAAAAGGAAGAACATCCATTATACAGAGATCCTTTTCTGCAATAGATAAATATTTTCTTAAATAGTGAACAATGATTTAATAGTCAATCTACAACAAATCCTCTATTGTTCATGAATCCATCAATCAATAGTAGCTATGGTACTTAAAACCTACAATATATTCAAGCAAGAAGATAAAAACGAAATGGAAAAACATAGAAGACAATCTGATAACAACTCTCATGAATCTTTAATGGTATAAAGTGTCATAACAAATAGGCCCTCGGGCTTACAAATGAGCAACTAAAACTTCTCCTCCAGCTCTCTCCTCTCTTGGTTCATGAATCCCCCCATTTCTTATCAAACTACAATTTCATATATATTGAATTATCTATATCTACCCTAATAAGGTCGAAACCAAGGAGCTACATAGGATCCTCATCCATTTAGGAATCTTGTTACAAAAGATTCCAACAAAAACCTAACAAATTCCTATTTTGGGGGATCTTGTCCATTGTGATAAATTCCTATTGAAACAGGTCATGTTGCTTGATATGGAGATGGAACACATGTAACTCATTTCCAAATAACTCCTAGTAGACCATTTGAACCTTCCATGACAACTGGCAGTCTTCCTGTAGCTCGAATTTGTCAGACTATTAGAGTTCGTAGAGCTTGTGATAGCATGCGCTGCGAACTTTCCTGTAGGAGATGTTTTTGTATTTTCTCCAAAAATAAGAACTAGGTTGGGATTATTTTTTGTCAGTAAGTCAAAAACATCATGTTCTTCCTCAACACCAAATTGTAGAGGAACCCAGATGAGAATTCAAAAGTTATGAGCAAAGGAGTACTATGGTGTGTGCTAATTGCTTACAAACTGTCATAATTACCAGTTTGCAGTGCTAGCGCTGCGAAATTTCCTGTAGTAGCATGTTTCACCTTACCAAAGTTTTTAATCAGCCAAAAACTTATATCAAGTATCCAGAAGTTTTGTAATTCCTATGATGGTAATAATATGATTAAAATACAGTACCCAAATGATAATCATGGCTGGAAAAACATGGTAATCACCCAAAAATGTGTCAAAGATATAAAACAAGAAATTAACAAAATTTGGTGTAGGATCTGAATGCTTAGCATATTTATTTTTTAATTCTAGAGCTCCTCCTAGTAGCATCCTTCTCCAACATGTATAATCACTGCTTGGATGCTTAATGCCATTTTTTATGACAATTGGTGTGTGAAAGTGAACTCTCTATCAAAACAAGGTTTTTATCAATGTAAATATTAGTGAACAACATGTTCAATATTAAAACCTGGTTTACATCTGATCAACCACATATTTCAAGTGTGAGAAGGGTGTATATTCACTCTTTAAAATTTATCTTGTAAAGATGCAGAAAAAAAAGCATCAACAATGATAGAACAAAGGGTTCATAGTGCCATATTCTCAACACCTAGTTTATCCAATTCGTAGCGCTAGGTGAAACTTATGGGAACAGGTAAATTTTGAGCAGTGGGGAAGATGAAAGAGGTTAAGATATGGCCTGGTCTAGTGGGCACAATTCAAAAAATATTTTAGGTGAACGTTGTAAACTGGTAGCAAGAAAGTTGACAGTTCATAGTGCCAACAAATACATCAGTAAAAGGACCTCCTTGTTGGAAATACTAATACAACTGAGAGGGGGGGGTGAATCAGTTGTTTATAAGCTTAAACAA
>SNQJ01S0246196.1:0-13143 GCA_010110895.2 Picea sitchensis | reverse complement strand
TCATCCCACTTCCATATATAAGTGTAAACATGTCATTTTTCCAATATTTAATCATAAATTCACTCAAAAACACTAAAATAGATGCATTGGAAAATAATATGTCTAAAACCCATGTAATCATGAAAATTGTTTAATGTAAGGGTGTGGGAAAGCGAAATATGGTTAAAAGTGAAGTGAAAGTGACTTGAAAGTTAAGTGAAAGGTTGGTAAAAAGATGGTACTTTGGCGACCCAACACTTATCTCAGAAAATTTTGAGCAAATCTCCTTCAGAAAATCCCCAAAATCCAGCTCCTCGAAAATTGTACCAGAAATCCATACTGTTGTACGACTGTCTTGGCAATAAATTTTGTATAGACTACTCCTCGATTTTTGTGCTAAAAATCTATACGGATGTTACAACATTAAATGTTGTACGAAATACCTCGAAATTCATGCCATCTTTTTCTGAGTTTGTTGTACGAAATACCTCGAAAATAGTGCCACACTACCTTGAAATGCATGTTGTACCTTTTTGTATGGAATGTGCTCTTCTACAGTTGTACGGCCTCCGTAAATCCGTACCATACATCCTCTAGCTATTTGTACCTTCTTCCTTGTAATCCATGTTGTACTTTTGTCTTGGAAATCATCCCAATGCTCAGCAATATCCTCCTTCTCAAGCTCGACCTCTCTCTCTTCTCATGCTCTCTCAAGAATGAATGAACAACCCTAGAAAGGGTGCGCCCTCCTACCCTAGTCGACTTCATGGAGGTATGTGAAGAGTCTCATGAGCCAACGGTGGAGATTAGATTGGATGAGTGGATGAGATTGAGTGCCCATTCAGTCACCCCCTCACTTAAGTCATAAAGTCACCTTTTAATTTATCTCTCATAAATTAAATGACTAGGGTCCACATTAGGCACTTTCTCACCTCATGGGCGCCTAGGTGATGAGAAACACTTGCCTAGGTACTTTTTAATTATTTTAACACTCCCTCTTACTGAGGAAAGTGTTCCTCGCCACTCCAAGCTTGTCCCGGAAGAATACAAACTTCCTTTTTCCCAAGGCTTTGGTGAGTATGTCTGCAACCTACTCATCTGTAGATATTAATTGTAGCTCAACTGCTCCTCTCTCCAAATAATCCTGGATAAAGTGATATCGAATCTCAATGTGCTTAGACCTGTCATGAAAAACTAGATTCTCAGAGAGTTTAATACAAATCTGATTGTCACAATAAATCATAGTGGGTCTCAAATGCACACCAAATAATCCCACCAACAACTTGTGAAGCCAAAGGGCCTCACAACTGGCCTGACTAGCAGCCATATACTTAGCCTCTGCAGAACTCAAAGCCATTGACTTTTTCTTTCGACTGAACCAAAACACCATTGTTGAGCCCAATCTGAAACAATATCCATAAGTACTCTTCATGTCACTGACACATCCTTCCCAATCTAAATTTGTATAGCCCACCAATCGAACTCCATCCCCTCTCAGATAGTCCAAACCATAATCCACTGTACCACAAAGATACATGATCACATGTTTTGCTTCCACCCAATGCACTCTCCAAGGCTCCACCATGAACTGACTAAGAGTGTTGACAACAAAACAAATATATGGTCTGGTGTTGACCAATTACATCAATGAACCGATCAACTGATGATATAAAGTGGAATCAACCAACCGTGACTCAGAAGCATGAAGCTTCTTCCAGTGAGTATTCATGGGTGTGGTCATGGGCCTGCAATCCTCCATTTGGAATCTCCTTAGAATGTCACACGCATACTTCCCATGTCCTAGGAAGATGTGTCCAAGCTCCTTCTAAACCGACAATCCCAAAAAATAATGCATCAGTCCAATATTTGTCATCTCAAACTCTGAAGAAAGGCTCTCCTTGTAGCGAGTAATAAGACTCTCAACTCCTATAATGAAAATATCATCAACATATAGTAAGAGTATGAGAGGATCATCTCCAACCACAGTGAAATATAGGTTTGGATCTACCTCACTCTTCTCAAATCCCAATTGTTGCAAGTAGGCATTAATCCTAGAATACCAAGCTTTGGGAGCTTGTTTCATCCCATATAATGTCTTTTTCAGTATGCACACATGAGACTCTCTCCCATGCACCTCAAATCCTAATGGTTTCTCAATGTACACCTCCTCATGTATGAGACCATTCAGAAATGTCTTCTTCACATCCATCTGATGGATCTTCCAACCCATCTCTGTTGCAATAGAGATCACTTCCCTGATTGAGGTATATCTAGCAACCAGAGAGAAGGTCTCAAAGTAGTCATCTCCCTCAACCTGTGAGAACCCTCGAGCCACAAAACGAGTATTTTACTTCTTAATGTTTCCATCTGCAGCATACTTGAGTTTGTAGAGCCACCTGGAAGTCACCACTAACTTCCCCTCAGGTCTAGGAACAATCTCCCAAATATCATTCTTCATGATGGAACTGTACTCTTCCATCATGGTATCTCTCCAAACCTGTCTTCCAGTAGCCTCCTCAAAAGTGGAAGGCTCAAACTCCCTGATACTGCTCACCATCACAATGTAGCTGCAAAATCTCTTAGGAGGTTTACTCTCCCTTACAGCCTACCTGAGATTCCCCACTGAACCTTGTGCCTCCCTCAAAGAGTCCTGAAGCCACTTGGGCTTCCTCCTCTCTGAAGTAGTGTCTCGTGGAGGGGAATATCCCTGCTCAACCCCATCACTTGAATACTGTGAAACTGAAGTAGAATATGGAGAACTCGATCCTTAAACCTTTGGACCAGTAACCTGTGATCCTGATATATGTGGCTCTGTAACCTATGGTCTAGTCATCATTGAAACTGTTGGACCTGAACTCTATATCACTGAAGTCTGTTGTGAACTCACCTGAATCTGAGTTGATGACTCCTCACCCCTCTCAGTCCCTCATGACTTCATAAAGGCTCCATCCTCCTCAAATCTCACATCCCTTCTCAAAATTGTCTTCCTCAAGGAAGGGATGTATATGCGGAAAGCCTTTGAAGTGTCGCTATACCCAACAAATATCCCCTTCTCTGTCGTGGGTTCTAGATTTTTCCTCTTCTCAGAAGGGACATGTGAATATGTAAGGCACCCAAAAATCCTAAAGTGCCTAACATCAGGTGTATTCCCAAAGAAAGCCTCCGTATGAGTCTTGTCCCCCAATGCTCTGTTTGGACCCATGTTATGCAAATAAACTGCAATATAACATGCCTCAACCCAAAGAAAAAGTGGTATCCCCTTATCATGCAACATGGATCTCGCAGCCCCAACTATGGCCATGTTCTTCCTCTCATCAACCCCATTTCGTTGTGGGTTGTAAGGAACAATCAACTTTCTCCTGCACATAATTCAATAAACTCCTTGGAGGTATACTCACCCCCATTGTCTATCCTCATAACTCTGATTTTCCTCCCAATCTAGTTCTCCACGAGAGCTTTAAACTCTTGGAATTGATTGAAGACATGTCCTTTAGTTTCCATGAAGTAAATCCAAGACTTCCGAGAGAATTCATCAATGAAAATGACATATTATAAACAACCACTCAAATATGAAGAAGACATAGGACCACATACATCAGAATGAATCATATCAAGTATACATGTTGCTATGTTGTCACTGCTTAGAAAAGCAGTCTTGGTGTACTTTTCCAAAGCACACCCCTTTCACAACTCCTAGTGATTTGCACTGAACTATGGAACTCGAGTCACAATCTCCCTCAGTATCCTTAGAGCCCCATGATGCAAATGGGCCATCTTCATGTGCCATAGCTCACAAAGATCATTGTTGTTGGTAGAATGAAATAATGCACTAACTGGCTGGAACATGAGCTTGTACAACTTCTCATGTCGAGTCCCAATCACTTTGGTTGAAGTGATACTAGACCCCTTGGGAAATAGGAGCACATGTCCATCACGGAACAACACCTCATAACCCCTCTCCTCGATAGCAGAAATTGAAATCAAGTTCTTCTTCAAGCCAGGAACATATATGACATCTCTCAACAACATGGGAGGTAGAGACTCCCTCTGAAATGATGTTGTCCCACTACCAATTCCCTTGACCACCTGATCATCTCCAAGCACTACCTCAAAATCACCAATCTGTGTAAGATCTGTCAAATGCTCATGAACAGTTGTCATATGGAAGGAGGCGCCACTATCAATATACCACACACTAGAATGAGTGGCTCTAGTGGAAAGACATACCACTAAGGAAAACTCCTTATCAAACTTGGCGGAAAACTCCTCCACCTCTACTGAATTTGTTGTCTACTTCTTCTTATTATTATGACATTGTCATGCAAAGTGCCCAAATTTGTGACATGCAAAGCACTTGACTTTGCGCACGTCCTTCTTGCCTTCACTCTTTGGTTTGTTTCCTCCCTTAGGACCCCTTTTGAATTTCTTATTTTTGTTGGTAGCAAGAGCCACATTATCCTCATCATGAGCTATAGATGAAATGTCATGCACATAACCTCTCTGGGTCTCCTCCTGAACAAAATCATCCCAAAGACATTCCCACTTGGGAAGGTTCTCCCTAGCCACAATGCCCTCAACAAAAACAACCCATTGTTTGGATACTCCATTCAATGTTGTCCTCACAAGTTCATTGTCAACAATGCCCTCCCCACCAACTCCAAGTTCATCTCTCACCTGTGTCAACCTGATAAGATATGTGACCACATTTTCAGTCTTGGTCGTTTTAATGCTTTTCATTTTTTCTCTCAAAACCATCTTCCGGTTCTCATTTGTACTTTGATACAACTTCATCAAGGAGTCCCACGTCTCATAGGAATTTATCTTCCATGTCACATGAGGAATCAAATGGTCCTTGATGGCATCAAGGATGATTCTTTTATCCTTGATACTCTTCTTGGTGTATGCTGCTAGAAGAGTTGGATCTGTGGGTACATTCACTGGGTTTGTTGTGGAGTTCTCAACAATATCCCATAACTCACTTTCTTGCAACAACAAGATCATCCTCTCCTTCCAATCACCAAAGTTTACTTCCCCATCAAGTATGTCCTCAACCTTTAAGCCGATAGCAATTGACCCTTTTCTGCTGAAAATGAAAAATTCAAACTTATGTCCGGTGAAGTAACTTTTGTCCCCTTTTTCTATCTTGCTGATATAAATCTTCCTTTCTTTAACTCAGCTCTGATACCATGTAAAATTGCAGACCCCACCTAGTTTCAAGTCTCACTGATTTTTATCAGTGTTTAATGCCCAAAACCCAGATTTATGAAAGTCATAAATACTCAGCAAATAAACATAATTTTCATAACTAAAACATGAGGATTCTAAACAATATTTAATGCAGAAATAAAATATATTAGCATCACAATATTAAAAAAAAATTACATAAATATTTTTGGTCTAACAATGACCCTGGAAAAACCCACAAGGGGAAAACCAGTGAGAGAGGGATTTTTATTATTCAGAGCTTTGGAGAAAAAATATTTTACAACAGTCTTATTCTCAGCAAAAATTCACAAACTTATCTCATAAAATTTTGAGCAAATTTCCTTCAGAAAATCCCTAAAATGCATCTCCTTGAAAACTATGCCAAAAATCTGTATTGTTGTATGGTTGTCTCAGCAATAAATTTTGTACGGAATGCTCCTCGATTTCTATGCCAAAAATACGTATGATTGTATGGATGTTACAACATTAAATGTTGTACGAAATACCTCGAAATTTGTGCCCTCTTTTTATGAGTTTGTTGTACGGATTTTTTGCAATAAATGCACCCCAAAAACAGTGCCACGCTGCCTTGAAATTCATGTTGTACCTTGTTGTACGGATTGTGCTCTTCTACAGTTGTATGGCCTCCCTAAATATGTATCGTACGACCTGTAGTTAGTTGTACCTTCTGCCTTGGAATCCATGTTGTACTTTTGTCTTGGAAATTGTGCTAATGCTCAACAATCTCCTCCTTCTCAAGCTCAACCTCTCTCTCTTCTCATGCTCTCTCAAGAATGAATGAACAACCTTACAAAGGGTGTGCCTTCCTACCCTAGTCGACTTCATGGAGGTAGGTGAAGAGTATCATGATCCAACTGTGGAGATTGGATTAGATGAGTGGATGAGATTGAGTGTCCATTCACTCACCCCCTCACTTAAGTCATAAAGTCACCTTTTAATTTATCTCTCATAAATTAAATGACTAGGGTCCACATTAGGCACTTTCTCACCCCTTAGCCACCTAGGTGATGAGAAACACTTGCCTAGGTAATTTTTAATTATTTTAACATATTGTACTAATCACAAAGCATATAAGACGTATAATCCCAACACTCGTAAGGTTTTTGCAAGAAAAGATGTATTATTTCATGAACATGCAGATGAAGGTAAAAAACAAGATAGTCATGGTGTTTGTAATCTTCCTAATGACAATGATGTAATGCCCTTACAAGATTCATAGATAAAGTAAATATATTTCTATTTTACATGACATGGAACTTATTTCTTTCTTAGTTACAAGATTGAACAAATAAAATCAAGTAGTCACATAGTATACCTATAATTGTCATAACTTGAATTTAGAGAAAAATAATAATATCTATGGATTACCTCTTGAAGAAGAAGGTTGTCCTGCTACAACTACCTTCCTAAAACTGTCTTCCTGAAACTATTTCCTCCCAACAAGCTAGGAACAGAGCCTCTCTGGCTCCCTAGATCCAGGAAATTAGATTTCCTGGCCCCCAAGCCCAAAATCCTAGCAACACTAGTCCACTAGTCAAAACTCCTCAAAGTTTACAACAAATTCTCCTCCTCCCAATTCTCCTCTTCCTCCAAAAAAAAAATGGTCCCCCCTCAAAGTCCACTCCCTCCTTCTTATCCTCCTCCTCTCGAATTCCCCCCCATCATCAATTTCCCATTTGCCTTATCTTTTGTCATTAATTCTTTACCTACCTTTAATACAATAACAATTAGTACAAGATAGATAGTACCATTAATTATTTACCTACCTTTAATACAATAACCTTTAGTACAAGATAGATAGAACAATTACATGGATTCCCATAAGATAGATAGGATTTATCAGGTAAGAGATCAAGTCTTCTTATGTGTGAGACCCAAAAAGAGCTCTACTAATTTTTTTAAAGGAGCCAAGATATCACTGCAATTGGTGGGACATTTAATATCATTGAGACGCTATGGCCAATTTCCTACCATCTAGCTTTGCCACCACCTAAACCATGTTCATGACGTTTTTATATTTCCATTTTGAGGCTTTATGTTTCTAACTGATCTCATGTGCTCAATTGGAGAAATTTGTAGGTTTTAGACGAGGGGGTCCCGAGGGCCAAACCAATAACATCTTGGATTGGTAAAATTGGTAGCTCTAATGTTGGTTGGTAGACCAAGTTAAGGTCTAGAGGGACATTCACAGTCCTAGTTTTTCCACCTAGGAGGACACAGATTTAATGCATAAGGAATTTCCCTTTTTAATTGCATAATAATTTTGTGACAATTTTTTTCTAAAGAAGGGTAGTGTGTAATGCCTCATTTTTTAGTAGCCTTGATGTTTTTACTTTGAGGGTGTTCCAGGTGTCTAGGGGACTGAATTTTACTTTGATGGATATATCTTTGGATGATTCTAGTTGACTTTATTTAATGATATACTATGCATGTTCAAAATGATAGGATATGTTGATGTGAACATAGATTATGAATGGATATTGATTTATTGAACCTTCATGACTAGAATGGTATGCTTTGAGATGAATTGTAATCCATACTGGCACATGGTTAGGTAACTTGATTGGTAATCACATTGTGGTTGTGAATGGGTAAAATGGTAATAAGAAATATTTTGAATTGTGAAATTGGATAATAATTACATGACACAAAATTGACATGTTTGATTATCATGATGCATTAACCAAATTCCTAGTGTGATAAGAAGACCATATAGATACATTAGTCTCCTAGAGTGAGTCAAATTATGTGGACCAAGATGGGGTTAGAAGAATACAATTCTCAACATTAATAATATGATGCATAATTATGATTTATTTATGTTACATGACATTGTTATGTGTTCTTTTGGTTCTTGTATGTCTGCGAGAACATATGCTTCCCTTGCTAAATAAGCCTTTATATGGGTAGGGATTCACTGAAAAGTAGGTAGCACAGGTTCCATCGGGAGAGGTGGAGGCTTACCCACCTACTAGCAACTCCCTTTGTGTATACCAGGTTGAACTTGATGTGGCCTCCCCCACAGAATTGTACAATTTCCTTAATCAAGTTATGGAGGTCACCCATAAGGAATGTCTAGGGAGTGTGTTATCACAAAATCTAGCACTTGTGCAAAGCCTTTAAAAGATGTTTGACTAGTGTAACATATGGAAGTGTTTTCCACTATCACCTAAGCAAGAAATTACTTCGTTTTAGTGAATGATAGATATCCAACACAATATAGGCTTCCCTAGCAACATCAAAGGACATTATAGAAAGCTAAGGCAACTCTACAACCCCTTATCGTGGTTACTTCACTAGTTAGGTCAAGGTTCAAGGAAATGCCAAGGTGAACTAGACAAAGTAAATTAAATGTGTGTGTGAGGGGGTATTCTAAGACAATCAATCAAGTTGAAAGAGTAAAATAAATGCTCTGAAACACTAGCTATCAAAAGAAAAGAAAAGGTTGAAATAAAGATGATACACTTTAGCACATAACAAGTTTATAACAACAACAAATAAATGGTCCTAAATTTAGCAAGAATGCAATGAAAGATGTGCCTGGAGATAGATAAAATACTAACAAACCATTAACTAGTGATTGTTGAAACTAAATGGCATGAAACTATGTTAAATAGATGAAATATGTCATCCCCTAATGGCTGAAAATGCAATTAATGAAACAACAGATGATGTTAGAGGTAATTTCAATAAAACAATGCAAGAAGATGGGTTAGGGATGAAAATAATGAGGATGCAATACAAAGTCCTAAAATTAACACAAGTCGTTGGGAGAGGGAGAGAGCTAAAACTAGGGTTTTAGGTCACTTGCAACAAGAGAAATACTAGTGCCTTCTTAAATCCTTGGGCATATGGAGTCAATGCAAAAACTTCAAGGGGATTAAAAGGGAAAGAGAACTCATGGGTTAAATTCTAGGGGGATGTGGAATCACAATCCCTAGGTTTATCCTTTAGGAATACAAGATTAGGGGGATGTACAATCACAATCCCTAATTCCATCCTATGTCTTCTATGACTTTTAACAAGAGATCAAGGTGAAAACGTAGGTAAACAATAGAGTAGTATAATCACAAGCCCTATAATTCAACCAATAAATAAAACTTTAAGGGGATGTACAATCACAATCCCTAAATTTGGCCTTATATGCTTCAACAAGCTTAAGGTGAATAATAACAAGGATGGGGATGCACAATTACAATATTTCTTATGGTTTCAAACAAAATTGTCCAAGGGAAACAAGATAACATGCAACTTATAAACAATTTAATAGAGCATTTACTTAAAACAACATGAATAAACATAAATACTTGGAAAAAACACTTACTATACCAAGTCACTATGCATGAAGAAACCCTAAATCATGAATCATTCACAAAAAAAAAGACAAGCATCCACAATATCACTCTCCAAGAGGTGTGCATAATTACTCCATCATGAGAAAAGAGTAAAAGAAGACTATATAAGTGATTCTCCACAAGTGTGACTTATGAATTGCTAAGGAGGAAAGTGCTATCATTTTATATGAGGAAACTTTAGTGCTTTTCCTCTCATAAAGCCCTAAAAATGTAAAATGTCCATGATACAGGATGTATAGGTCTAGGATAACCCCCAAAAGAGCCTCCAATACAAAGATGAAATTAAAATACATCAAAATGTACTCTGGAAAGTGACACGTGTGAGTGTGAGAGCCTAAAAGGAAGGTGACATCATCCTATAGAAGGGTAAACGATCCCTCCAAAGGCTGCGTCTCTCAATAAAAGGGTGCAAAGCATCGTCAAGGGTCACATATCCTCATCCAAAGGTCATGTCTCATCATCTTCAAGTATCAACTCATCATCAAAGGGATGACATCATCCTAGGCCAACTCAGCAAGCATCAAACCATGATGTCATCATCACAAGTGCAATGTCCAAGGGCTAGGGCATGACGTCATGAGGGAGGAAGGTTGAACAATCTCTCCAAAGAAGTGTACAATCATCTCCAAGTGAAATTCCATCCAGTGAAACCCTAATATGCTTAAGAGGTGCATTGTCCAAACTATGGGCTTCCTACCCTCTCAATGGCACATCAAGTTGTATATGCAATATCAAAGCTCATCTCTCTAATATCTAAGGTCTAGGAGATGTGGAAAGGTGTCCTAGGGAAAGTCAAATCATAATAGGACCCAATGCTCTGTATCGGGTGTGCAACGTCCTCTGTACAATGCAAAACGTCTTGGTCATCATCATGAAAAAATCCTCTAAAGGACCATGTCAAGGGTGCATCATGATCAACAAGGCCCACATAATCAAGTAAATCAAGCATTACAAGATACACCAATCATTAGAATCATGCAAAGTAAGCCACTACCTAATTCAAGAGCCATGTAAGCAATTCACATTAGTTATCTTCTTCAAACTTCACACTAGCTCAAGATTTTATGTATTTTTCCAAGTTTAGGTATGGGAGGGCCATCACAAGATCCTATTAGTTGTGTCAGTACCAAGTATAGGAGTAGTTCTCGAGAAACCCTTCAAAGTGTAAGTATAATGAATGATTTGACATGGGGTTTACTTCATGGTCATGGAGTCACTAACATGCAAGGTAACCATGCTCCGGCCATTTCCGTGAGTGCCTTTGTAGAGGAAGTGCTTGCTTCTTGAGATACCCTTTCCTCGGTAGTGTATGTATTCCAAACCCCTTCTTTCCTTTTGATATTCTTTTATTGCTTTGCAAGTCCCATTTTCATGTTTCAAGCATTCATTATTTTTCTGACTAGGATTAAGTCCTTTTGATTGATATGCATTCAATGCATTAGGACTATGGACGATCACCTCATAGCGAGGGGGCAGAGCTCAAGCTAACATTTATCTTTTTAATTGGTAATTTATTATCCCATTATTTCTTCTTTCTTTTATAACATGCTTTCTTTTCATTTTTGTATAGCAACTACATCAACCTCGACATTATATCCCTTCTTCTCATAGGAGAGTGAACCATGGACCTTTTTGGGGTACATGTAATAACCATTCCCATAAGGTAAGACAACATAAGGAATCACGATGAAAAGTGTTAAGTATGGAAGGGAGTGACACTTTACCCCTTTCAAGGCCTCCCAGTAGTACCCCTTTACCCCAAGAGTGACAACACTGAACTAGGACACCTATGATAACCACCAAGGTGAAACAAGGAAAGAAGCATAACTTCCAAGTAATCATGATCCATTATCTAACTTCAACCCATGATCCCCACCAAAATGCTTGATGCATTAAATGTAACACTTTATATGATACAATGACTAGTGTACCTCATGTGTGTTAGACCACCGTTATCCAAGGAACCATGATGATCAAGTGAGAGAGATGAGATGAGAAATGACGAGGGGGAAGGCATCTGAGGGGTCGTTGCTTGTGGAGAATGTTGATGATCATCTTCAGGATCAACGTCTTCATTGAAGACCATGAGCCGTGATCTCCTCTAGTTACCCCTAGGTGAAAATGGAGTAACAATGAACACAATGAAAATGCAGAGTCCTTACTCCCTAGTAAACCACAACATTCTCATAAAAAATGAATGAAAATGCAAAGTCCTTACTCCCTGGTAGACCACAACATTCTCATAAAAAATGATTTGAGTTAGAGTGAGTTTTACCTTATCCATAATATTATGATTCCCCTCCATGATAAATGTATATTATGGATTGGAGTGAACATGGTCTCACCCTTGGTGTCGTTTGAGACTTTTCCTCATTTCATATGGTTATGTACTTAGTCATGTTGTTAAAATAATATTCACCTTGATAAAAATATGCATTAATTCTATTTTAATACTTATTTTGGTAAAAGTGCATTATTTATATTTTAATATTCAAGTGTATAAGTTATATTTTAATATTTACCATACATTAGTTATATTTTAATGTTCATTATACTGAAAGTGCGTGAATTTTATTTTGATATTCACTTTAGCGAGAGTGTATTTAGTTTATTTTTAATTAAAAGAATGTTATTTAGAGTGCACCACGATCGTACATTTAATTTATTTTTAATTAAAATAATGACATTTAGAGTGCCCCATAAAAATAGATTTTATAGAGAGAAAAAGGAAAAATGTGTAAGAGGTGGGTGAGTGAAATATATTTTAGTTAATTGCAAATTTATGCATCAAATATGTCTCGTATTGCATGAGAGATATAAATAAATGCAATATGTTTCATATTGCATGAGAGATATAAACAAGTGCAGTGAAGCTGCTTATACTGTTTCCTAATAGAATAGGTATATATATACATATGATATGTTAA
This sequence comes from Picea sitchensis, assembly GCA_010110895.2. Lineage (NCBI taxonomy): Eukaryota > Viridiplantae > Streptophyta > Pinopsida > Pinales > Pinaceae > Picea > Picea sitchensis. The sequence goes on along the minus strand of SNQJ01S0246196.1, from coordinate 656 downwards.
AAATGGGATGTTATATTTTAATTTTATTTGTTAAATGTTATATTTGTTTATTAATTAATAAAATTTGTATTAAATAATTTTTTTATAATTTATTAATAATCATTTTAATGAAACTTTCAATAATCACCTTCCCTGCAGTACTGGTTCTGAAGCTAGGGTTTAAACTCTGACAGCCGCAGAGGACTGCGGCCACAAAATAATGGCCCCGCAAGGGCTCCCGCAAGGCCAGGGGGAGGCGCCGACTGGCGTCACCTACAGCGAAGTAACGGCTAATGAAAATCCGGCAACCAGAGTGAAGAGGCCGACCTTCGAAACGCCTTCAGAGATGCGCGCGTAGTTGATGGTCGAAGGGACATTCAAAGACCGGGACACGGATATGGATTCGGCTAAGGAAGACAGCTCTGCAAATGCCTCGACCCCTTGGATCCCCGGTAAGTGCATCCCGCAAGCACCAATCGCCCCAAAATATGTCATAAACTCGCCCCGTATAGAGGAGCATAAACAATATATGCAAGATAATGCCCTGATAGGAAAATTTCTAGGGCTATGGCCCTCGGAACGAGAACTAATCAAATGGATACAGTACTGGTGGAGGCCAAAAGGCCATTATGATCTCCAACTAGGATCGAAGGGTTTCTTCACGATCATATTCCATA
>SNQJ01S0246194.1:0-13143 GCA_010110895.2 Picea sitchensis | reverse complement strand
CATTCAATCCAATTCTCCAATCAACAAAATTACCATGCTGAGTTTAACAATTTGATTATCATAATAACCAATGCATTGACTAAATACCAATAACACCACCACTGTCAACATAATTAATAGAGTTGAGCCAGAAATCAAACACTATTGACAATACCCAACAACTCATAACAACCAAAAGTATATCCGACATGCCATAATTGTTCCCTCTATCAAAATCGGGCTTGAGAAATCAAGGGTTTTCTCTGTGGAAAAACAAATGGGAACTGGAGTCGACTCCCATCATCGGTTGAGAACCTTCAATATCAATGATGCACACATAGGGTATACCACCAATGACTTCACTGACAAGGTGACATTTCGCGGGATAGAAGAGACTATGAATAGAGGAGCAAAGGCTCCATTTGGGCCTTGTAACAACACTTAGAATGTGCAAGGTATAACCATCATGGATCTCCAAATCAACCAACTAACAATGCTGAGATAAAATAGAGCCGAGAAGAATCAATATAACCCATTGTGAAACCATCAGTAGCATGAAAAAACCCATACCCAAGTGAAACAATGTGCAGTGACACAAGGCGTTTCAAACCTAGTAAACCCCACAACAACAAATGACTAGGTATGGTGTTAAGAAAGCATGGAAATGGCCAGCCAGTATGGAACAAATAAAAACCCTTCAAGCAATACCAATAAGGGTGACAGAGGGCCTTCATGGATTCTAACACTCAGAAAGATCAGTAACACTCCGACTTCAACATTATTGCAATGAGAACCACACCAACAATTCATTCAAGAAAAATATCACAAATTTACACAATTTCCAGACTTAAGGAAAACACAGACGCATACATTCTGAGCCAATATCTATTTCATAACCAGAGAAGATTCATGGATGGAGAAAAGACATACCTATAACCAAAAGCACCTGAAAAATGTGAGCTTAGCCGAGTGGTTTTTCCTCTACTTGAAAGTCAGAGCCTAATCACATCAAAACATAGTTGAACAATGGCCCAGCTAGGGTGGCAGCAAGTGGAAGAAGTAGGAGTGAAATGCAGTAAATGCACGTCGCCTCCACCCCTACTCATTCAATTCCTTAGTACATTCCAACCAACCTCCCACTAACACATTCAATTAAACCATGCATCGAAATTAGCATCCATCACATGTCAAACGTGCCACCCATATCACAATTATCCATTTCCAACTTATACCATAACACATATCAACCATGTTTCATATAACTCAAAAAATTGCATAGCTATTAACTTGTTATGTAGGATTAACAACGATATTTTAATTTCAATGCATGTAGAGTAGCATATTACTATAGTTTAATCTCTTCCTTTTGAATTTTGTTTATATTGCTTTTATTTATTTTCAACTTCTTCTTATGTGTTGTTATTAACATATCTCTTGTGCAGGTGTCACAACAATGAATCTAGGAGAAGATATCAAGGGTAACAATGGATAACATAGGCTATCATAACATAAAAATAGATCCTAGAGCAATGGAAAAAACACATAACATGCCTTATCCATCATTCATTTGTCGCAATTAGAACCAACATATAATAGGCCTCATCCATCGCTAATAAAACCTAGATTTCATCAATCATGTAGAACCCTATAAGCGATGTCGAATAGAAGCATAAACATGAAATAAGAACCAAATCTGATCTCCCAATCTACAAGGGGGTCCCATCTACTAGTATTATGTATCCTGTTATCTTATAATAATAGGCTTTAGCAATACCTTGTAGCCAAAAACCGTGTTGTGATTTTAATCATCAACAAACTGGCGACTCCATAGGGAAATTTGTTTTCAACAGATTTAGAACTCAGAACTCATGTTTTCGCAGACCAAGAACTACAGGTCAAGAAGGTATAACCAGGAAGATTGTACAATAGGGGGAAGTGAACGGATTTAATGGAAAAATAACCAGGAATTCAGGAATAATTCATGAAAAGTGTTATGTATGAGGGGTTTTAACACTGTGTTCATAATCGTCCAATCATCATTGAATCTTAACTTACAGGAGAAATTTTATGGACTTGCTCTCTTAAATTCTCAAATGGATGAAGAAAAGGAAAGAAGAAGCTGGAGATAACCCAAAAAAACCATTCTAGACATCAGTGGAAGTAGATAACAAATTCAAGGGTGCCTTAAGGGGAAACATCATAATAGTTGTGTAATCTTGATTGTTATTGACTAACAATGCCTTGCAGGAGTGTCATTATGGAAAAACTGATCCAACAACTTATTTTGACCAAATTAACTAAAGATGGTAGGAAACAAAATCATGACAGAAGTAAAATTGCAAGATTAAAACAACAACAATAAAATGACAGAAACATAAAAGTAGTAGGAAAATATTAAAACAAAAAGCATAAGTCAAACTACTATAAAGCAGAAAAGAAAATAGTGCAAAATTGAAAGCAGAGCTAGGTTAGTAGTATACAGAAAATCCAAACAACATTGGAACTTTTTCACGTTGATCCCTTGTAATGTTTCCAGTGACAATCGTTAGTTCTATAGGAAAACAATTTCTCCCATAAATCATTTAGAATGTAAGATTTGGTTTCCATGATAGAAGCAATTTTGAAAGGACCAGGAAATAACACTTGGGACTCTGAGGTAATTATTGACCCCTTAACGTATATGATTAGATCATCAAGTTAGATATGGATACTGATCAATTCATCAAGAGTTGTGTATATAGGTTTTCTAAAAGAGGTACATGCATAAGGTAAGCCAAAAAATAGGAATTTGTAAGTCATGGTACCCCAATTGGTGATAAGAGTGGTTTTGTGAACATCTTCCCCTTTTCCCTTGATTTTTTTATAACCCAAAATTTTGTCAAGTAAGGGCCTCATCTGTGACCATACAACCTGCTCCAGAATCATTTCCATATTGAGGGGAGGAAAAGGATTTCTCATAATAGCCTGACTGAAAGTGCGAAAATTAACACAGCTTCTAATATGATCAATGGTCTTTGAAACATGTACCCAATTGGAAACCCATTCAGGGTACACTGGAAAAATAATCCTAGCCCTTAAGAAATTTTCAAACTCCCTTGGAAAAGTTTCTTTAAATGTAGAGTTAATAGGTCTTTGTTTTTTCCTAGATGGTTTGATGCCTTCCTTGATGGGGATAGAATGTTGTATAAGATTAGGATAAAAACCACGAAGATCCTTATAAGACCAAGAAAAAACATCTTGAAATTCACCAAGTATCTTGGCAAACTTCATTTCTTCTTTATTAGAACATTGGGTACTTATTTTAACATTATTTGAAGATTCGAGTGTCCCAATATTCAAGGAGATGGTTTCACCCACCTTCCTTCTTGAATCATCCTTTCTCTGTTTCTATCTATTCCCTACATCACTCGATGAAAACAAACTCTCTAGAGGAGTCAGGCCCTTAGGAATCTTGTTGTCTTCTATGGATATAATTTCCTTGGGATTAAGAGGTTCATATTGAACGAACAAACAAATGTTCTCATCGTCAGGGAGGACCTGCCAAGATTCTACATTGTCAAGGATATGTGGACAATATAGAGATTGAAAAGAACAATCAGGCCTGTGAGGCAAAGGTTGTTGATTAGGAGAAGCTGCAAAGAAAGCTAACTGATCATCCATTGAATTCAACTCCTTCTTAACATGAGTGATGTTGAAAGATAATAGGTTTGAGATAAGTGCCCAACAGTTTGGGTGTATTGTTTCATTAGCTTGCTTCTAGGAGAGTATATCTTACGTACCAGGTTCACAACAAGCTCATAATATCCAAAAATAGAAAGGTGACTACAACCAAGAATATAGGCGTTTTCAATGCCTAGTAATAAAGCTTCAAATTTAGTGACATTTTTCGTACAAGAAAACTCCAACCTGTAAGACAAATTATGAATTTTCCCTACAGGCGAAACCAATATAACTCCAGCCCCATTACCTTCATTAGAGAATGAACCATCGAAGTGCATGTGCCACATATCATCATATAAATAGATTTGTTCCAAAGGAATATTATCTTCCTCAGCAAATATGGAGTGCACTCCTAGGTCCTCTTCGATATAGTTTACATTAGGTTGTGGAACACTCTCTATGTAGGGTGAAATACTTCCCTCTCTAAGGAATATAATGTTCTTACCATTTTGATGCATGGGTAAATGCGACCTGTCGAGTGAGAGGTATCCACCTGTTAGGGATTTCCAATATCTTCCCAAGATAATTGAGTAATTACTTACAGGAATATCGATTACCTGAATACTAAGGGTTGTCCTTATTTCAAGGTGTGGGCATAAAACTAAGGTTACATATTTAATATCACCTATGGTTGTTTGTTTTAAAATATTATAGGAGAGCATGCTTCTGGCGTTTTCATTTGTACAAGACAAGACCATCTCTTCCATAATAATCTTCGACATCACACTTGGGCCCGGACCACCATCAATGAGGCAACAATGGGCGATCTTATCCATAATCTTTACAAAAATGTAAAAAGGGGCATTTTTTATAGGGTATCTAAATTTATGTACACCTACCTTATTTATAGATGAATCCTGTTCATTTACCTCTTCAGAGAGGTTTTCTACAATGAAATATTTTCCTTCCATCAATTGTTTCAGATGCCTTTGTTGTTCAGGGATGACAACCATGTCTAGAAGGGTTTCATATGCTTTGATGTTGGCCAAATTATTTAATATATTGTATTTCGAAGAGGGGAGAGGGGAAGTAATTCCTTGAATCTCAGGGACCACCTAAACAATAGCAATGGGTGAGGATGAGCTCGGGCTAGAAGAATTGTGGGGAGGATCAAATTTTTCCTTGGGAGCATAGGCTTTGTTCCTAGTATTAATGATCATGAAATTTTCTAGCTCTGTGAAATTTAGGACAACGATAGTTGTTTCTGGTCTTTTACCAAAGATATTATCTCTGGCACTCTTCCTTACTTCACATGTGGCTTCCTCATGGTGTTCTTTGCAAAAGTTACACCAAATTCAAGGAAAGATAGATTTAGGATGAAAGTTATTCTCAATTGGAATTCTAAAGGGGGGTACAGAAGAGGATGAAGCTCTAGGCATGAGAGGGGAGACAGTTTTTTTTTTCTCATACGCTATCATGCGATTGTTCATATCTTGTACTAGTTGTAAGAGGGTGGATATGTTTGTCTATTTAACTGATTCTCTTTGGGGAAGACCTGTTCTTTCAAGTTGTTATTCATACTCTGAACAGGTATGCAGAGTGGAACCAAGACTATCAATGGATTTTTCCTCAAGCCTATGATGGTAGGGGGAAGGTAATGCATTTTAATAATGCATGAAAGCAACATGGTTCTAAGGTCGAATGAGTTCAGGGATCTGATTGTATAGCTTAGAGAAATGCAAGTTGAAATACTTGATGGTCTCACCATCCTTATAGGTGACGCTATTATATTCTCGTAACTTCTCAGTTTGGCTTTTAGATTGCCCATAAGTGGATCTGAACCAATATATTAACTTCCCCCAAGTAGACATAATCTTAGGAGTAAGGTCAAGGAAATCAGTCGCAACCTTTCCTTCCAGTGAATTGGCGAATAAGCACATGAAAGTATCATTTTCATTGGCTCCTATGTTGTGACAAGCATTAAAAAATGCCACTACATGTTTGTTCATAGTGACAATGTTATTTCCTGAAAACCTAGGAATATGTTCTGTTGGAGCCGCCTTTGTTTTTTAGCCTTTTTTAAATTTTATATCTTAACGCTTGAAATCGAAAGTTGGTTTTGGTATTTTCCTTTACTTTCCCCAAAATATCAGAAGTCTCATCACGCAAGCAGCGATGGCTATCATACTCTTAAGGCATGATTTATTTATTATTTGTTTAAATGAGTCTCTCATTTTTACCTCGGGATGTTGCATGTCGGAAGTTATAGATCACATAGTTTACAAGTCCCGAGGGGCGAAAGAGTGAAATAGTTTTAAAAAAGTTTACCCAGATCAGTACCGAGAGTAAAGATACTCTAAACCACGGTTAAGCATCATCGGGATTTCGTGTCTCGGCGTTTTCTAGCTCCAAAAGTCTTACCGTCATAACCCCGATAGCCGAAACTGCGAGATTCTTGTTTTAGTAACCCAGATTAATGTTAAAGGTAAAAATATTAACCGTGGTTAAGATCTATCGATAATTCGCAACTCGACATGTTTTCCCTCAAAAGCTATACGTTTGAAGCCCCGAGTCGCGATGTAAATAGAAAAAAAATTAATTAAACATTTAATCCAGTTTTATCTTCCATTTTAATTAGATCATATCATCGTGATCTCATGATTTTGCAACTCGGCATACGAGCCTCCCGGAAGCTATACCTTCAAAGCCCTGAGTCGCAAAGTTGCGATATAAATAAAAACGTAATTAATTAAATGCTTGATCCTGGTTACGTTTTTTATTAACCAAAGCTAATTAACACAATATTGGGTTTTAGAGGTTTAAAGGGATAAAGTGAAATCCCTTGATGAGGCGAATGCTGAAAGATTAATTAACATTTAAAAAAGGCCTAATTAATTAAGCTAAGCCGACATTTCCAGTGTTTTAATACGAAAATTACTATGCACAGTCTCCAAGGAAATTTCAAACTTTCCTTGCGTCAACTTGCATTACGAACTATCAAAATCTATGACATTAATTGGAAATGAGGTGAATCGACAAGTAAGGATTTGGTTTTTATTTGCTAAATTTATATTTAAGAATGATTTGACCATTTTGTTTCTAAGGACAACCTAGTTTTAAATGGTCGAAGGCATGGATCTTTTATTTGTTGTCACAAATTTCATTTCTATTCTACGTAGAGAAAACCTTTCTTGAGTGAACTAATTTATGGATGTATACATATTTTTATCGCAGGAGATCTAAAGTAGAATCCCCCACCATGGCCCCGTGAAAAGCATCTAAAGCCATTGTTGAGGTTTCAAGACAAGGTTCAGACAACGTTTCTGATACTTCACCTCAAAGTGTCGACTCTGTCAAGACCTGGTCGTATATTTCTGAGGTTCTACAGTCCGAATTGGTAGATGTTTCAGATGATTCCAGTGACAATGAAAAAGATGACATGATCACCAAATATAAGATCCTCATCTAGGCTCAAATGCATAAAGTACCGGCTAGGCCACATCTACTCCCTTACTACAATATGGTCTGGTGGGCATTAGACCATGTAGATATACCAACCAGAACCATTGTCAACGAGTAGAGAGTCATTATTGGGACTTTAAGACCTGGACACATGCAGGCTATGTACAAGTTTCCCACGATGTCAGACTGAGTATACAATGCCAAATTCCTGGAAAATTTTAAACAGAAGGAATGTGTGCAATATGACAAGAGTATGTCCAGTTTAATCAAAGATTGGGTTTCATACGCTGTGAAGTTCAAGGCGGACAGTAATGGTATATATTCAATATCTTCTCTAGAACCACAGTTTAAATATGTAGCTATGATGAACTGCAGATTATATGGGAGAGAGGACACCGCACATTGTTTCCTTCAGTGGGTGCCTCTATTCCATTCAGTCGTCGAAGGATGTTCCTTCGACTGGGCTAAACTATTGTCTGATAGTTTGATCAGTCGAGTTATAGAGTATCGAGAGAAGAAGGAGAGTAGAAATATCGCTTCATTCTTTATGTCCATGTATATCATGGACACCGTGTGTTTTCTGATGCCTTTTCCCTTAATGAGTTGGAGCTGGACTCCATCGGAAGCTGAGCCCATCCACATCTACCATTCAAAGCTATGGGAAGACAAAGCTTCAGATTTTGTATATGAAATCTTTAACTGGGTAATGGTACCATTGCACATCATGATCTTCGGCCACCCGCTACCCAAGATCTTAGACAGTATCACGGTAAATCTGAGCAGTATAGATGATTTGTACGTGGAAGAAGAATTTTCATATCTCAGGGTTTTCGGTGCTTTTGTTCCTCCACATGCCTTACCACTATTCATACCCGACATGCTACCTTGTCATGAGATTTCCAGGAAAACCGTAATCGGTGGCATAAGCAAGGAACTTAAGGGATATTCTAAGAAGGTATGGCCACCTTTTCCTATTCATTTAAATTACTATTATTTGTTATATTTCGGGCATGCTAAAGCTGAGGCATCAACCCTGGAAGACCTGAAATTGGTTCATGTCGAATTCAAGAAAAACGATCCACATAGGTTCGTAAGTAACCACTTAGCCAATTGTGGGCTTAAAAGGTTTGAGCACGAAAATTTTCCCTCAGATGACATTTTCTGAGGCATGAGATCTTATGCCAAGGTTTTGGCTCTGATACAAGCCCTGGAACCTGAAGAAAGGGTCGATGTTTTAAAATTCCAAAAGCATCGGTGGAGTTGTCTTCCCCCAATATTGCGGGGTGAGAATCCAATAACAGAAGAGGTGAAACAAAAAGAAGCCGAAGGCTCAAAAGATTCAGCACCCAGACAAGAAGAACACCATGACATGGAAGAGCAAACTAGGAGCCCGAAACCAGAAATGAAAACTCCTGATCCACCAAAAAAGCAGACTCTAGTTGCCACTCCAGGCCAATCATCTAAGAAAATCAGAGATCTCATCACATCCATTAATCCCTTACAATCAACTCAAGGGAACATAGATGCAGGGTGGATTTTCAATGAAGAATTGAGACCTATAAGGATGGAAGAGCTCCCTCCAAATGAGTTATTTTTTGATAAAAAGAGAAAAGTTGTGGTAAAAAGAGAATTCTATCATGAAGCAGGATCAATGGACAAGAAATTTAAGGTGTTGATCGATGGGAAAGATATGAAGAAAGAATATTTTGCGACATAAATAGCCAGGACATTAGGGGAATTTGCTACAGTAAACCAATTTTTAGTCGGGGTTTTGAAAAATCAGCTGAAGCAAAAAAATCACCTCATCAAAACCTTAGAAGCTAAGCTAGCCACAGCAGAGGAAGCTGCCAAGGACCAGGTGAACACAGGAATAGAACAAGCAAGAATGGCTGACAAAAAGGAAATCGAGTTGCTCAAAGATAAGCTCGAACAAGTAGAGCTGGTAGTTCAAACCAGTCAAATACAGGTAGGCCAACAAAGAGACTTGATTGAGCAGCTATAGGTTAGATTAGAGTTCATTGAAATCTAAGTTATAAATATCGGGATATTCTAGTCCCAGGCTATAGAGATTCAGAGCAGAGTTTCTGCAGCCCAGCGAAGTTTACTTGCCAAGGTAAAGACGATTTGAGACAACTACCTTCTTGTTGATCAAGTATTGGAAAACTTATATCTTAGAGAGAGAGAAGCTGGAGAATCTCGGGTAGCATTTCAAGAGGTTGTAATAGCTACAGCAAACAGGGAATTGGCAAATAGTTCTGAGTTTTCCATTTCAGAATAGACCCGAGGTAATATTTTGTTGAAAGAATGGGAATGAAGCATATTAGAAGGCAAATTGCAAGCCAAGAGGATAAGGAAATCCTGGGAAGAGGCCTTATGTTCTATAGATGGAGATCTATTAGGCATTTATAGTGAGATCAATGTTGAGACACTGAACCAAATGAATATAGCGAAATTCTTGCTTGATATAAATGAGAAAGAAGAAAGAGATTTGGCTGAAATCTCACAAGTAACTCTGGTAGACATAGTTCAAATAGATAAATGGATTATTAAACCAAGTTTGAGATTGTGCACTATTGACACCCTAGACCGACAGATGGAATAAAGGTTACCACAATTAGTTAGAGATTGTTATATTTTTTAGGCTAATTGTCAAGCAGAACCTTCTAGGTTGATATCTCGGCTAGTGGAAAAATGTGTCACTTGTACCAAGCATGTAAAGGGGTAGGTTTCTGGTGCCAAATAAAGACAGAGATAAATAAATGAAACGATTGATCTCCTTCTTGTTGTAACTAAAAATCCTGGAATGATTGAGATTCCATCATATGTAAATCTATATAAATATACAATAGAAGGAAGGGACAAAGGTTGCACCTTTTTGGGTCGATTGTAATAGAAATTTTTCTCCCTCTAGAGTTAATACAAAGCAAATCTGAAGATTCTCGATTCCGTCGCAACTGTTTTATGAGTTTGTTTCATTGTATTTCATATTTTATTTCATTTTATATATATATCTGATGAATGCTTCGCTATAACTTAGTACAACCTCTACTATAGTGAATAAATTTCAGTTTTCTATATTGTTTACCATTTTTCCCCTATACCGGCTATCAGCAGGTATAAGACCAATGAGGATTTTAGATTTCTATATATATTTTATGCTTCATCAGGTTATTTCTTTACCTTTTTCTCCTTCTATTTATAAGTGAGATTCTCCCTTGATAGGAGCCTTACATGATAGACAACTTAATATTTTCTCACACCTCATACATAGTTGTTAAAATATAACTCAGTTGTGGGAAAGGGCCTTTGGTTTGCACACTGTTTTCACTATTGGAGCTATAAAATCTCCTTTATATGACCAAAATCGAGACAACATCTAAAAAAGTATTGAGATTTTATTATCATTCTGTTCCTCCATGATTGTCCCTCTGACAAGACAGCTTAATATCCAACCCAGACTATCAAATCAAACACATATTGCCTTGAATATTTTTGATACTATTATTAAAACAACCACTACCCGAGTGGAACTGGAACATTCGTGGGTAGCGATTGAAAGAGACATAAACATCCAAGAACAGTTGGAAGATAGACAACAACCTAGAAATTGGCCCTAGCTTCCCTTGCCAAATGTTGACATTTCTTCCTTCTCTACCCCTTACTCACTTTCGGATGCCTAGACACTGTATTTCTAAGCCTTAAGTACAGACTCTGGAACAACATGTTCCTTGAATTTAGGAAGTGGAAGAGTAGCAGGTGCTAGGTTAAGAGGAGAGGACACATGCCATATTGTGGTTGTGGCATCTTCTTCAAACTGAAAAATCCCATACTGTTTAATGACTTTGGTGGGATTTGAGGTAGAATGGACAAGGATCTGGTGGCTATATAAGCTACCAATCACTAACAAATATGAATACTGAGAAGAGGAAGAACTTCTAGCTCCACCAGAGCCACCACTGTATTCCATCTTGTGGATGATAGATGAGGAAAAGATAGATGAACTGGATGAATCAAACAAATTTCTTCTTAGATCACTTTTCCGGGTAGATAACACAACGTTTCTTCTTCCTATTTCAACAATAGGATTAATTTCAGGTGATAAGCCTCTTCTTCTTCTAGAAACACAAGAATCTAAGGACATGAAATAAAGGCCAAAACTGAAGAAACAAGAAGGTTAATGGTGATTTCTAGGTTGTCTACATCTAGCTTCCCAACGTTCTTGGGCACTAATATCTCGTTCAATTGTTGCCCATGAATGATTAATCTCAGCACAGATATTGGCATTGTCTAAAATGGTGTTAAACAAGTTTAAAGAAATGTTGGTATGATCTTGAAGACCGGGCTCAATATTGGTCTTCCTTGCAATAGGCACAATCATTAAGAAATAAAGAAATTAAAGAATCAATATCAAAAAAATAGATGTATCGATGAAAATCGAGTATTAAAATTAACCAGAGAAATATTGAAGATCTCCCAAGTATGGTCACCAAATAAATGTTGAGGAAAATATATGAAATGATCTTACTCAAGCATTTTCAGATTTTGCTTGGCTAAATAAAAATAGACGGGAATGTCACCCTATGTTTATAGCTATCAAAAATAATATCCTAACTCACAAGTATTGATTACAAGTGCTTAGGCTAGTCTTTTTATAAATAAAATCTTGCTGGAAAATTCATTATTATATGATTTTCTGAATATAACAGTTGTTGAAATAAATGTAGAGATAGAAGCAAAGACACCAAGATGATAATAAAGACATATGAGACATAAAAAAATCCTTTATTTCATTCCAATTAACCAAAGAGTCATTCGCTTTCCAAAATTTCATGAAGAAACTTCAGACCAAAGTCAAACTTACACATCCCCGATGGAACATACCAAAGGACCTCTGACAGAAAATCAAAAAACTGAACTCTAAAATATGGATCAACTTGCCATAGATTGTTGCCCACTCAACTCTGCACAATATCCTTTATCAGCCATGAAAACTAATTCACATACTATCAAAGATAGTCCAACACCTTTGAAAAACAAGTGTCTGAATGATGTAATTCAGCCCCGAATCTTATTTTCTAAAATAAGATCCTGATATCATAAAAAATAATTAGGCTTGTGATAAATTAAGGAATGAATGAAAACTGAACTATCTCAACATAAACTCAATGACAAAAACTTAGTATGCTTCCCCTTCTTCCTGCCTTTGTTCCTCCCTTTCCTTTAGCCTTTAAGAAAATTAGAATTGGTTGAAGTAGTTGAACTACCTCATTAGTTAACTTATTAGTTAAGTTAACTAATAATTCATAATAAGGGCTTCAAATAAATAATAACTAGTAGGTGGGATCCCTTGTGACTCCATTTATATCTTAAAAATCATAACACAACTAGTTAATTAAGAAAAACACCCTTCCTTGTGACTCCCATCATCACATTCACATTTGACAATTTGTCTCATTGATATTTGAAATTATTTTCAAAAAATATATTACTCATATGTCCAAAGAAAACATGTTGTCCAAAACTTATGAAGTCAACTGTCATCAATAATACATAAAATAAAAACTCAAAAATTGTATTTCCCACTCTAAGAGGCAATATTTCCTTGATTGTTGTTGTCACCCTTCGATTTTTATGAATTTTCCTTTAGATGTGCTGACCCTTTAGGCCTAATTTAGTTGATCACATGAGAACAATTATCCCTCAAATGCATCCGTGAAGACATAGATTTATCAGAGCCATTGGAGGGTGAGGAAGGGGAAGCAGTGGTTTTTCCTTTATCAGGGACATGGTGGGCCTCAGTTTTCAAATTTTTTCTAGCATGAGAGGACTGAACTGGTGAGTGGATAGGTGCAACTTGGGCAATCTGGTTAATAGGCAGGGGATTAGGTAAGGACAAATTGGGCCAGCCACGATGTTGGGAGACTGTCGAGTGGAAAATATCTTGCCATCCGTCATTTTCAGGAACCTCAAGTTGCAATGAGACATGATGGGGCACGGGAATATCAGAGGCTTGTGGAGCTTGGAAGGGAGGTGTTTCAGGCC